>SJYA01002114.1:1086381-1158604 GCA_006410615.1 Neotragus moschatus | reverse complement strand
ATGGACTGCCGCACACCTGGCCTCCCTGTCCATCATCAACTCCCGGAGTTTACTCAAACCCATGTCTGTCAAGTCAGCAATGCCATCTAACCATCTTATTCTCTGTCATCCCCTTCTTCTCTCACCTTCAATCCTTCCCAGCTTCGGGGTCTTTTCCAATGAGTTGCCAAAGTACTGGAGTTTCAGCTTCAGCATCAGTCCTTTCAATGAATATCCAGGACTGATTTAAGATGAAATGGTTGGATCTTCTTGCAGTTCAAGGGACTTTCAAGAGTCTTCTCAAATACCACACTTCAAAAGCATCAATTCTTTGGTGCTCAGATTTCTTTACAGTCTCACTCTCACATCCATATATAGCTAATGGAAAAACTATAGTTTTGACTAGACAGACTTTTGTTGGCCAAGTAATGTCTTTGCTTTGTAATATGCTATCTAAATTGGTCATAACTTTTCTTCCAAGGAGCAAGCATCTTTTAATCTCATGGCTGCAATCATCATCTGTGGTGATTTTGGAGCCCCACAAAATAAAGTTTGTTACTGTTTCCACTGTTTCCTCATCTATTTGCCATGAAGTGATGGGACCAAATACCATGATCTTAATTTTCTGAATGTTGAGTTTTAAGCCAACTTTTCCACTCTCCTCTTTCATTTTCATCAAGAGACTCTTTAGTTCTTCAGTTTCTGTCATAAGGGTGGTGTCATCTGCATATCTGAGGTTATTGATATTTCTCCCGGCAATCTTGATTCCAGCTTGTGCTTCATCCAGTCTAACATTTCTCATGATGTATTCTGCATATAAGTTAAATAAGCAGGGTGACAATATACAGCCTTGATGTACTCCTTTCCCAATTTGGAACCAGTCTGTTGTTCCATGTCCATTTCTAACTGCTGCTTCCTGACCTACATACAGATTTCTCAGGAGGCAAGTCAGGTGGTCTGGTATTCCCATCTCTCAGAATTTTCCAGAGCTTGTTGTGATCCACACAGTCAAAGGCTTTGGCATAGTTAATAAAGCAGAAGAAGATGTTTTTCTGGAACTCTCTTGTTTTTTCAATGATCCAACAGATGTTGGCAATTTGATCTCTGGTTCCTCTGCCTTTTCTAAATCCAACTTGAACATCTGGAAGTTCAATGGTTCATGTACCATTGAACCCTGGCTTGGAGAGTTTTGAACATTACTTTTCTAGTGTGTGACATGAGTGCAATTGTGCAGTAATTTGAGCATTCTTTGGCATTGCCTTTCTTTGGGATTGGAATGAAAATGGATATTTTCCAGTCCTGTGCCCACTGCTGAGTTTTCCAAATTTGTTGGCATATTGAGTGGAGCACTTTCACAGCATCACCTTTTAGGAGTTGAAATAGCTCAACTGGAATTCCATCACTTCCACTGGCTTTGTTTGTAATGATGCTTCCTAAGACCCACTTGACCCCACATGCCAGGATGTCTGGTTCTAGGTGAGTGATCACACTGTTATGATTATCTGGGTCTTGAAGATCTTTTTGTATAAAATTATGCCAATGATATTTCAAATTATACTAAAGGGAAAGACTTAAAAAGCAATCAAAGAACAATGAATTATATACAGAGAACCAAATATACAACCTTTAAAAATGTATATGCATCCATCAGAAGATGGCAATATACATAAAGCATTAAAGGACTTAAAAGGAGAATTTGAAAGCAAATCAGTAATAGTGGGGGACTTTAACACCCTACTTATACCAGTGGATAAATCATCTAGACAGAAACTCAGTAAAGAAATACTGTACCTAAGAAATCACTAGACCAAATGCACTTCATAAATGATCTACAGAACATCCTATCTAAAAGCATCAGAATACACATTCTTCTCAAATGCACATGGAATGTTATCTAGGACAAATCACACGTTAGGTCACAAAGCAATACTCAGTAAAGAAAATCATAACAGGCATCTTCTCTGATCACAATGGTATGAAACTAGAACTCGATCACAAGAAAAAAACAATATGATACTGAGCAATCAGTGGATCACTAAAGAAATCAAAAAAGAAATAAAAAATGCCTTGAAACAAAACCATAAATATGATGTACCAAAATCTATCTCAAGAAATGAGAAAAATAAAAAATTTAAACAAATTAACTTTGTACCTAAAGGAATGAGAAAAGGAAGAACAAATTCCAAAATCATTTATTGGGAGAAAAAAAATAAATCATAGTGGAAGTAAATAAAATAAACTAAAAAAATAAATAAATAAAAGATTAATACAAGTTAGAGCTAGTTCTTTGAAAGATAAACAAAACTGACAAAACTTTAGCTAGATTAACCAAGAATAAAAAAGACTCAATATCTGAGATAAAAGAGGAGAAGTTACTCTGATACTATACAAATATAAATGATCATAAGAGATGAAGAATTACATGGCAATGAACAGGGTAACTGAGAAGAAATGGATGAAGTCCTAGAAATGAATCTTCCAAGATATATCATGAAGAAATTAAAAATCTGAATAGACCAAATACTAGTTAGGAGAATGAAACAGTAATCAAAAATCTAACAAACAAAAGCCCAGGTACCAGGTGGTTGGACTGTGAAGAAGGCTGAGCGCTGAAGAATTGATGCTTTTGAGCTGTGGTGTTGGAGAAGACTCTTGAGAGTCCCTTGAACTGCAAGGAGATCCAACCAGTCCATTCTGAAGGAGATCAGCCCTGGGATTTCTTTGGAAGGAATGATGCTAAAACTGAAACTCCAGTACTTTGGCCACCTCATGGGAAGAGTTGACTCATTGGAAAAGACTCTGATGCTGGGAAGGACTGGGGGCAGGAAGAGAAGGGGACGACCGAGGATGAGATGGCTGGATGGCATCACGGACTCAATGAACACGAGTCTGAGTGTTGGTGATGGACAGGGAGGCCTGGTGTGCTGCGATTCATGGGGTCACAAAGAGTCAGACACAACTGAGCAACTGAACTGAACCAGATGGTTTAACTGGAGTATTGTACAAAATATTCAAATAAGATTTAATACTTATTCTCAAACTCTTCCAAAAATATGAAAAGAACACCTTCCAAATACATGTTATGAAGCCAACATTACCGTGACACCAAAACCACACAAGGATAGTGCACACAAACACACACACACACACACACACGGGCTATCCTTGATGGATAATAGATGCNCCAGATGGTTTAACTGGAGTATTGTACAAAATATTCAAATAAGATTTAATACTTATTCTCAAACTCTTCCAAAAATATGAAAAGAACACCTTCCAAATACATGTTATGAAGCCAACATTACCGTGACACCAAAACCACACAAGGATAGTGCACACAAACACACACACACACACACACACGGGCTATCCTTGATGGATAATAGATGCCAAAATCTTCAACAAAATACTAGTAAACCAAATCCAACAATATGTGTAAAGATAACACAGTATCATTAAGTGGGGCTTTTTTCCAGGGATGCAAGGATGGCTCAACATCTGCAAACTAATCAACATGAAACCTCATACGATAATAACAAAATAAAAGGATAAAAATCATAGGTTCACTTCAATAGATGCAAAATAAAGACATTTGATAAAATTTAAGAATCATTTATGATAAAGCTTTTCTTAACATGGGTAGAGAGGAAAGGTACTTCAACATAATAAAGGCCATATATGACAAATTCACAGTTGACACCATATTCTGATAAGAACTGAAACTTCCCCTCTAAGATCAAGAGTAAGACAAGAATGCCCATTCTTGGCCTGTTTTTTTTCAACACAGTATTGGAAAGCCTAGCCACTGCAGTTACACAAGGCTAGGCTTGCAAATGCAGCCAAGTTAGGAAGGATAAATTTAAACTATCACTATTTGTGGATGATATGATATTATATAGAAAGAATCCCAAAGACTCTATTAAAAAGAAGAAAAAAAAAAGACTGTTAGAATTAATGAATTAATTTCATTGCAGGAAACAAACCAGAAGTCCATACTATCAAAAAGAATAAAATAACTAGGAATTAATTTAACCAATGAGGTGAAAGACAAAAACATTGAAAACTATGACTCTTGTAAACGAAACTGAAGAAGAAAGTACAAATAAACAAAGATAGTTCATACTCCTGGATTGGAAGAATAATGTTGCTAAAATGTCCATACTAGTGTTGTATAAAAGGAGAGAAGGTTAGCACTCCCCTTGACAAGGATGGAAGAGGCTCTCGGGCCTGACAACATGTATACGGTTAAGGCATTGCCACCTACTTCGTGGTATCTAACCACTGTTTTTAATACAATATCAGTTCAGTTCAGTCGCTCAGTTGTGTCCAACTCTTTGTGATCCCATGAGTCGCAGCACACCAGGTCTCCCTGTCCATCACCAACTCCCAGAGTTCACTCAGACTCATGTCCGAGTCAGTGATGCCATCCAGCCATCTCATCCTCGGTCGTCCCCTTCTCCTCCTGCCCACAATCTCTCCCAGCATCAGAGTCATTTCCAATGAGTCAACTCTTCCCATGAGGTGGCCAAAGTACTGAAGTTTCAGCTTTAGCATCATTCCTTCCAGAGAAATCCCAGGGCTGATCTCCTTCAGAATGGACTGGTTGGATTTCCCTGCAATCCAAGGGACTCTCAAGAGTCTTCTCCAACACCACAGTTCAAAAGCATCAATTCTTCGGTGCTCAGCTTTCTTCATGGTCCAACTCTCACATCCATACATGACCACAGGAAAAACCATAGCCTTGACTAGATGGATCTTAGTTGGCAAAGTAATGTCTCTGCTTCTGAATATGCTATCTAGGTTGGTCATAACTTTTCTTCCAAGGAGTAAGCATCTTTTAATTTCAGGCTGCAATCACCATCTGCAGTGATTTTGGAGCCCCCCCCCCCAAAAAATGTCTGACACTGTTTCCACTGTTTCCCCATTTTTGCCATGAAGTGATGGGACCGGATGCCATCATCTTTGTTTTCTGAATGTTGAGCTTTAAGCCAACATTTTCACTCTCCACTTTCACTTTCATCAAGAAGCTTTTTAGTTCCACTTCACTTTCTGCCATAAGGGTGGTGTCATGTGCATATCTGAGGTTATTGATATTTCTCCCAGCCATCTTGATTCCAGCTTGTGTTTCTTCCAGCCCAGCTTTTCTCATAATGTACTCTGCATAGAAGTTAAATAAGCAGGATGACAATGTACAACCTTAGCATACTCCTTTTCCTATTTGGAACCAGTCTGATGTTCCATGTCCAGTTCTGTTACTTCCTGACCTGCATATAGGTTTCTCAAGAAGCAANTTTCTCCCAGCCATCTTGATTCCAGCTTGTGTTTCTTCCAGCCCAGCTTTTCTCATAATGTACTCTGCATAGAAGTTAAATAAGCAGGATGACAATGTACAACCTTAGCATACTCCTTTTCCTATTTGGAACCAGTCTGATGTTCCATGTCCAGTTCTGTTACTTCCTGACCTGCATATAGGTTTCTCAAGAAGCAAGTCAGGTGGTCTAGTATTCCCATCTCTTTCAGAATTTTCCACAGTTTATTGTGATTCACACAGTCAAAGGCTTTGGCATAGTCAATAAGGCAGAAATAGATGTTTTTCTGGAACTCTCTTGCTTTTTCCATGATCCAGCGGATGTTGGTAATTTGATCTCTGGTTCCTCTGCTTTTTCTAAAACCAGCTTGAACATCTGGAATTCACAGTTCACTTATTGCTGAAGCCTGGCTTGGAGAATTTTGAGCATTACTTTTCTAGCATGTGAGATGAGTGCAATTAATTGTGCGGTAGTTTGAGCATTTTTTGGCATTGTTTTCCTTTGAAATTGGAATGAAAACTGACCTTTTCCAGTCCTGTGGCCACTGCAGAGTTTTCCAAATTTGCTGGCATATGAGTGCAGCACTTTCACAGCATCATCTTTCAGGATTTGAAATAGCTCAATTGGAATTCCATCACCTCCACTAGCTTTGTTCATAGTGATGCTTTCTAAGGCCTACTTGACCTCACATTCCAGGATGTCTGGCTCTAGATGAGTGATCATACTAATGCATATATATGGAATTTAGAAAGATGGTAACAATAACCCTGTATGCGAGACAGCAAAAGAGACACTGATGTATAGAACAGTCTTTCAGACTCTGTGGGAGAGGGAGAGGGTGGGATGATTTGGGAGACTGGCATTGAAACGTGTAATATCATATAAGAAACAAATCATCAGTCTAGGTTTGATGCAGGTGCAGGATGCTTGGGCCTGGTGCACTGGGATGACCCAGAGGGATGGTTTTGGTTGGGAGGTGGGAGGAGGGTTCGGGATTGGGAACACGTGTACACCCGTGGCAGATTCATGTTGATGTATAGGAAAACCAATACAATATTGTAAAGTAAAAATAACAATAAAATTTTTTAAAATGTCCATATTACCCAAAGTAATTTACCAATTCAATACAATCCCTATTAAAATTCCAATAGTACATTTCATGGAACTAAAACAAATAATCCAAAATCTGTATGAAACCACAAACGATGGGGAATAGCCAAAACAGTCTTGAGAAAGAAGAACAAAATATCCATTGAGACACTTGGTCCATGCCAAAAAGGTCTTGAAATTTGGTCCTGTCCAAAACATCAATTGAGATGCTTGGTTCTAGCCAAAACTTCCATTAAGGTGTTTGGTTTGTGCCAAAAAGATCTTTTAAATTTGGTCTTGTTCTAAATGTCCTTTGAAACATTTGGTCAATGATTTGTTAAATAACATAAACATTTAACTTTATTATGTTTATTTATATTATTTTTATTGTAATTCATTATGAATTCTGAGTTTCAGATTTATTCTTGTTCTTCTTCATCATGAAGTTCAGCATGGTTACTCTTAAGGCCAGTGATCAGGAAGATCCCTTGGAATAGAAAATGGCAACCCACTCCAGTATTCTAGCCTTGAAAACTCCATGAACAGAGGAACCTGGAGGGCAGAGGAACCCTCCTCTGCCAGTGAGCTACAGTCTCTGGAATTGCAAAGAGTCAGACACAACTGAGCACACACACACATATATTGACCTGATTATTGGCTTTATATTCATTATACCTATTAAGAATTTTGGTTATGCAAATTTAACTTAACAAGTATTGTGAAGTTGTTGGCTGTGTTTGAGTGTGACTATCAAGGCCCTGAGTGATAATTTGCTCATTGCTTTGCTGTTCTGTTTATAAAATACTTCAATAAATCTCCAGATTGAAGGATAAGGCATAACTATTTTCACTTCACCAACTCTTGAAATTTGCTACACCAAACTTCCACTGCATTAATTTTTCTTTCTGTTGTTGTTCAGTCACTCAGTCATGCCCAGCTCTTTGTGATCCCATGGACTGCAGCATGCCAGCCTTCCCTGTCCTTTATCATGTCACAGAGATTGCTCAAACTCATGTCCATTGAGACAGTGATGCTCTCCAACCACCTACTCCTTGGTCGTCCCCTTCTCCTCCTGCCCTCAATCTTTCCCAGCATCAGTGTCTTTTCCAATGAGTCAGCTCTTCACATCAGGTGGCCAAAGTATTGGAGCTTTTTCTTTCCAAACCAGAGGTTGAACCTGCATCTCTTATCTCCTGCTTTGACAGGTGAGTTCTTTACCACCAGGGCCACCTGGAAAGCCCTCTTTTTCTGTGCATTTCTTTAACTGTAAGACTCTTCCTTTGTACACATATTTAATGTAAATACCATTCTTCTGCAAGAGTTCAATATTGACCCATATACCTAACTCTATGTGCCATTAACAGGTAGCTTTGTGTGAGTGCTAATTCCCTCAGTCATGTCCTACTCTTTGCAACTCCCTAGACTGTAGCCTGCTAGGCTCCTCTGTCCTTTGGATTCTCCAGGCAAAGGTACTGGAGTGGGTTGTCATTTCTCTTCCAGGGGCTCTTCCTGAGCCAGAGATTGAACCCAAATCTCTTATGTCTCCTGCATTGGCAGGCAAGTTCTTTACCACTAGCTTCACCAAAGCAAAAATGGTTATTATTAGCAAAAAAGACACAACACAATTATTGCATCAATGAAACTTTATACTATTTTTTATGTATTAATCTTGTAAGCCAAAAGCATAAACATTAAGTGCTTTTTGAACCCAGGCACATTTTCTAAGCATAGATCTTACTACCAAATATCAAGAACGATTTGGCCTGGATAAATATGCTCATGGAAGTTTTTGATAGGACAAAATTTTAAGAATATTTGGATTGAATGCCTTATTGAATATTTTGAATAGAACTAAATGTATACTGATCTCTACTAGAAGTCTTACCCACTTTACTAGGGAGATAAAAATTTAAACTCAAAATATTGAAAAGGAATAAGGAAAAATGTATTTTTAGACCACATTATTGTATAAGTAAAGCATTTTTTTAAATTTACTAAAGAGTTTTAATTTATGAAGTTTCTGAGGTGCGAAATCAATGTACAACAATTATATTTGCATGCAATTCAGTTGTCACCCAGTCGTGTCCGAATCTTTGCAACCCCGTGCACTGCATCATACCAGGCTTCCCTATTCATGACCATCTCCCAGAGCTTGCTCAAACTCATGTCCATCGAGTCAGTGATGCCATCCAACCATCTCATCCTCTGTTGTCCCCTTCTTCTCTTGCCTTCAATCTTTTCCAGCATTAGGGTCTTTATCAAAGAGTCAATTCTTCGCATCAGGTGGCCAAATATTGGAGTTTCAGCTTCAGCATCAGTCCTTCCAATGAATATTCAGGACTGATTTCATTTAGGGTACACTGGTGGATCTCCTTGCAATCCAAGGGACTCTCAAGAATCTTCTCCAACACCACAGTTCAAAAGCATCACTTCTTTGGTGCTCAGCTTTCTTTATAGTCCAGCTCTCACATCTATACATGACTACTTGAAAAACCATAGATTTGACTAGATGGCCTTTTGTTGACAAAGTAATGTTTCTAGATTTTTTTACTATGCTGTCTAGGTTGGTCATAGCTTTTCTTCTAAGGAGCAAGTGCCTTCTAAATTCATGGCAGCAGTCACCATCTGAAGTGATTTTGGAGCACCCCAAAATAAAGTCTGTCACAGTTTCCATTGTTTCACCATCTATTTACCATGAAGTGATGAGACCAGATGCAATGATCTTAGTTTTGTGAATGCTGAGTTTTAAGCCAGATTTTTCACTCTCCTTTTTGATTTTCATCAAAAGGCTCTTTAGTTCTTTGCTTTCTGCCATAAGGGTGGTGTCATCTGCATATCTGAGATTATTAATAGTTCTCCCAGCAATCTTGATTCCAGCTTGTGCTTCATCCAGTCCAGCATTTCTCATGATGTATTTTGCATATAAGTTAAATAAGCAGGGTGACAATATACAGCCTTGACGTACTCCTTTTCCTATTTGGAACCAGTCTGTTGTTCCATGTCCAGTTCTAACTGTTGCTTCCTGACCTGCATACAGATTTCTCAAGAGGCAGGTTAGGTGGTCTGGTATTCCCATCTCTTTCAGAATTTTCCACAGTTTATTGTGATCCACACAGTCAAAGGCTTTGACATAGTCAATAAAGCAGAAATAGATGTTTTTCTGGAACTCTCTTGCTTTTTCTATGATCCAACAGATGTTGGCAATTTGATCTCTGGTTCCTCTGCCTTTTCTAAATCCAACTTGAACATCTGGAAGTTCAATGGTTCATGTACCATTGAAGCCTGGCTTGGAGAATTTTGAGCATTATTTTGCTAGCATATGAGATGAGTGCAATTGTGCAGTAGTTTGAGCATTCTTTGGCATTGCCTTTCTTTGGGATTGGAATGAAAATGGATATTTTCCAGTCCTGTGGCCACTGCAGAGTATTCCAAATTTGCTGGCATATTGAGTGGAGCACTTTCACAGCATCATCTTTTAGGATCTGAAATATCTCAACTAGAATTCCATCACCTCCACTAGCTTTGTTCGTAGTGATGCTTCCTGGTGCCCCCTTGACTTCGCATTCTAAGATGTCTGGCTCTAGGTAAAGGATCACACCATCGTGATTATCTGGGTCATGAAGATGTTTTTTATATAGTTCTTCTGTGTGTTCTTGCCACCTCTTCTTAATATCTTTTGCATCTGTTAGGTCCATACCATTTCTGTCCTTTATTGAGCCCATCTTTGCATGAAATGGTATCTCTAATGTTCCCTTGGTATCTCTAAATTTTCTTGAAGAGATCTCTAGTCTTTCCCACTCTATTGTTTCCCTCTATTACTTTGCATTGATCACTGAGGAAGTCTTTCTTATCTCTCCTTGCTATTCTTTGGGACTCTGCATTCCAGTGGGTATAGCTTTCCTTTTCTCCTTTGTCTTTCCCTTCTCTTCTTTTCACAGCTATTTGTAAGGCCTCCTCTGACAACTATTTTCCCATTTTGCATTTCATTTTCTTGTGGTCTTGATTTCATCTTATGGTCTTGATCACTGCCTCCTATACAATCAGATGAACTTCCATCCATAGTTCTTCAGACACTCTGTCTACAGATCTAATTCCTTGAATCTGTTTGTCACTTCCACTGTATAATCATTAGGGATTTAATTTAGGTCATATCTGAATGGTTTAGTGGTTTTCCCTGAAAGAAAGAAAGTGAAATCACTCAATCATGTCTGACTCTTTGCAACACCATGGACTGTAGCCCACCAGGCTCCTCCATCCATGGGATTCTCCAGGCAAGAATACTGGAGTGGGTTGCCATTTCCTTCTCCAGGATATCTTCCCAACCCAGGTATCGAACCCAGGTCTCCTGCATTGCAGGCAGACGCTTTAACCTCTGAGTCTATTTGAATTTGCAATAAGGAGTTCATGGTCTGAGCCACAGTCAGCCTCTGGTCTTGTTTTTGCTGACTGTATGGAGCTTCTCCATATTTGACTGCAAAGAATAGAATCATTCTGATTTTGGTATTGACCATCTGGTGATGTCCATGTGTAGAGTTTTCTCTTGTGTTGTTGGAAGAGGGTATTTGCTATGACCAGTGCATTCTCTTGGCAAAACTCTCTCAGCCTTTGCTCTGCTTCATTCTGTACACCCAGACCAAATTTACTTGTTACTCCAGGTATCTCTTGACTTCCTACTTTTGCATTTCAGTCCCCTATAATGAAAAGAACATCTTTTTTGGATGTTAGTTCTAAAAGGTCTTGTAGGTTTTCATACAACTGTTCAACTTCAGCTTCTTCAGCATTACTGATAGAGGCATAGACTTGGATTACTGTGATATTGAATGGTTTGCCTTGGAAATGAACAGAGATCATTCTGTTGTTTTTTGAGATTGTGATTTTCATGCTTCCCTCTGATGAAGAAGGCAATGGCACCACACCCTAGTACTCTTGTCTGGAAAATCCCATGGATGGAGAAGCCTGGTAGGCTGCAGTCCATGGGGTCGCTAAGAGTCAGACACGACTGACTGACTTCACTTTGACTTTTCACTTTCATGCATTGGAGAAGGAAATGGCAACCCATTCCAGTATTCTTGCCTGGAGAATTCCAGGGATGGGGGAGCCTGGTGGGCTGCCGACTGTGGGGTTGCACGGAGTTGGACACAACTGAAGAGCCTTAGCAGCAGCAGCAGCAGCAGCTCTAATGGATAAAGATAAGAGGCTTATGGAAGCCTCCTGGTGGGAGAGACTGACTGGGGGGGAAGCTGGGTCTTGTTCTGATGGGCAGGGCCTAGCACAGCAAATCTTTAATGCAACTTTCTATTGTTGGTCTGTGTTCCCTCCCTGTTGTTTGACCTGAGGCCAGGGGTGGGGTAGGGGTGGAGTAATGAAGATAATGACAACCTCCTTCAAAAGATCCCCTGCAGGCACTGTGGCACTCAGTGTCCCTGACCCTGCAGCAGGCCACTACCGACCCAGGCCTCCTCTGGAGATTCCTGGACACTCAAGGGCAAGTCTGGGTCAGTCTCTTGTGGGGCCACTTCTCCTTTCTCCTGGGTGCTCACAAGGTTTTGTTTGTGCCCTCCGAGAGTCTGTTTCCCCAGTCCTGTGTAAGTTTTGGCAGCTCCATGGTGGGGTCAATGGCGACCTCCTTCAAGAGGACTTATTCCATACCCTTGTGGCAAGCTGCTGCTAATCTGTTCCTCCACACTCATACATTCAGAGGCAGGTCTGGCTCAGTCTCTGTGGGGTTTCCTGGTGTGCACAAGATTACATTTGAGCCTTCCCAGTGTCTCTGGCAAATATGAGGTTTGATTCTAAGCACAATTTTGCCCCTCCTACCATCTTCCTGGGACTTCTCCTTTGCCCTTGGATGTAGGCTATCATTTTTAGTGGGATCCAAAATTCTCCTGTTGATAGTTGTTCAGCAATGAGTTTATTTTTGGAGTTCTCATAGGAGAAGATGTGTGCACATCCTTCTACTTCACCATCTTGGATATATAGCATGAAGTAGCAACAAACAATTGTAAATTAAAATAAAATATTGATATAATTTACAATAGCTAAAGAACAATATGATATTTGCATATTACTATACTAAGACTTACTATAAGGCTACAGAAATCAAAATAGTGTAGGACTAGCATTAGAATATGTATATGTATCAATGGAACAGACTAGAATCCAGAAGCAGATCCACCTAAAGTCGTCAGTTTTGGAGAAATTTGTGAGAATTATTCAAAAGAGGAAAGGATAGTCTTTTCAGCAAATGTTGCTGAAACAATTAAATATTTTTAAAGAAAAATGATAAACTTTAATTTCTATATCACATCACACATGAAAATTCATTTAACATGCATCATAGACTGAAACATGAAACCAAAAACTATAAATTTTCTATAAGTTAAAATAGGAGAGAAATTGTTAAACCTCTGTTTAGGCTAAGATTTCTCAGATAGGACACAAAACCCACCAAACCATAGGTATATATTAATATTTACTAATATTTAAAATATTTAAATATATCTTAAAATTTATTAATAAATTAGACTGCATCAAAATTAAAACCTTTTGCTCTTCAAAACACTATCAGAAAATTAAAAGGCAAGTCATAGATTGGAAGGATATACTTTTGAAGCTTTCTTATCCAGAATGTAAAAGTTAGCTCTTCATTCCACTGAAAAGAAGATATATAAATGACCAAAGAGCACATTAAAATGCTCATCATTCATTAGTTATTAAGGAATTGCAAATTAAAAGTACAATGAGATACAAAAAGTTTATTTAAAAATACCACATCTTTATACATTTTGGATTATTCCAGGGTCCCAAGAGTGGTTTCTCATTAGGAAATGCTCAAAAATAATAGGAAAACTTCAGTAGATAAAGAAAATGAATTGTTAACTTCAATATATGATTTTAAAAATTAAGTGATGAATGATAAAACAAGGAAAAGAAGGAAACTTCTTAATTTAATAAAGGTCCAGTTGCAAAAATTTTTACCAAACATGTTTAACAAAGAAAGAAAAAATAATAATCTTCTTTAAGACAAGGAGCCAGATATATTTAAACAATATCTTTAAGAACAGGGAGTTGGATATGGTTTCTAACCACTGATAAGACAGGGAACTAGTTGAGAATGATCACTATCTTTGTTTTTGCTCAGCATAGTAGTGTTTAGGTCTTGGACAATGTAATCGGGAAAGAAAAGTGATGAGGCATGAAGGAAAAGAATATTTGAACATATTTACAGAAACCCAGTCAGAATGAGCAGATAAGCTAATAAGATTTGTAAAGCCTAATTAGTCTGTAGTCTGATAAAAATTCATTGTTGTTGTTGTTGTGCTTCCATTTGGGAAAAAAATTCTAGAGGAACATGGAAAGCTGTTAAACAAGAGGTTTCATCTTGGGCTAGGCTTGGATTCTTTCTGAAGGACACTGAGGAAGTCTGAGGGAAGTAAGGATGAATCTCAACTGGCTTGTTTTTAAGAAGAGCTTGAAAGAAGCAGGCATGAGCTAGGGATTTTGTGCTTTCTTAAATTAAGGTGGCTAAATAATTTGGAATCCCCTATACTTAATAGCAAAACAGATGAGGTGCATCATTGGGAAGAAAGCAGTGATCACTCAAAGTGGGTTCTTGACGTCATTTTACAACTGTGGCATGGCCTTTGTAGATACAAGGTTGTTAACTTTGCCGCTGACTTTATCTGTGTCTTCCCTACCTTGCTGATTAATGGCCTGGCTGCTTTTTGCTTTTTCACTGAGAAGTGATTTTCACTCTCTAATCCTGGATAGTTTTTGATTTCTTCAAAACTACAGAAAACTTAAGCAAGATTGGCCAGATAAAAGACCACCTTAAAATTTCAATAGCTTTTCTCAATTCCCTCAAAAACAATTATAAATAAAATTTAAGAAGTAAAATATAAATTAAATATTAAAAAAAAAAAAACAGGGAATCCTGAAAAAAGAGTTAGACTCCATTTAATGACATAGAAGAACATGTAAATAAATTCTATTGAAAAGATCTTATTCTTGATTGGGATAATTCAAGATTTCAAAGAAGTCAATTCCTACTGCACCCTCACAAAATTAACCCTCAAATTCAAGTCACTTCACACTAAGATTTTTAGGAGGAACTTGAAATAAAAAGTTGAGTTCATCAAGGTTGCTGAATACAAGATCAATGTAATAAAAGCAATCACTTGTATACGTCTGCCCCAAATATCTAAAAAAAAAAAAAAGAAGAAGAAAGAAAACTGTATAAAAAACTCGTATGAAAAAATTCTATGAGTATCTAAGATAATTTTTTTTAAGTAAAAATAAAAGCAAATTGAGAAGAAGTACCTACCATAGTATAAAACCTACAAAAATATCATGGCAATAAAACAATGTAGAAGAAGATAAATAAACCAATAGTCATAAAGCAGCATAGAGAGGCCAGATAACAATCATTCATTCATGCAAACTTGGTAAATAAAAGAATTGGCATTACAAATCACTGAGATTGTCTCACAATCATTGCAAGAGAAAAAGGTTCACCATGTAGTGAAAAGTAAAATTGTATCTCTCCTTCATAGAATACACAAATAAGTCATCAAATAGTTAGATATTAACAAAAAGGTGCTAAAGTTAACAGAAGAAATGCAGAATTTCCACGTGTGTTCAAAATAAGAAAGGAATTGCGTTTCAATGGGATAAAAGTAAATTTGAGTCCATCGAAATTAAGGACTGTTCTTTATAAATCATAAAGAGATGGGGGAAGTTATTTACTCCATTGAAATCTTTTAAAAATAATACAAAATAATTTATATTAGTATAAATATATCTCCATCATTTATTAACTATATACTTAATGCATAGTATATAAATATAAAATAATAAACTATAATAAAGTATTTAGAAATAATCATTTGCACTCCATATTGTCAAATTTCTAATATATTTGCACATTCCAAAATATCTGAAGATATTCCCTCATGAAGAGGGAGCATGCTTATTATTTATAGGTCACAAGAATCATTTTGTTTCCAGCAATGTGTTGAAAATCTGTTTGTCTTATGAAATAAAAGGGAGAAGTATTTCTAAAATCATGGGATCAAAATAGAAATCATAGAGAATTGAAAAGTGTAATTTGAGATTCCAAAATATGAGTCTCTGCCATTTTGAGATTAAGTTGATAAACTGAAAAGAGTAATAAATATTCTAGCTGGTATTGACCAAGAATTGCTAGCATATACTATTGTTTTGGCCAATATCACTTCTATAAATTGCAAACTCCTATAGCTGTATTTTCCATTTTCTTTCTCTCTTAGAAGCTAGTGACCCCATCACTACTGAAAAATACTAAAAAGCAATTAAGTATAGAAATCAAAAGCTGAGTATTTGGTGAAGAATGAAAGCTTGACCTTAGTCAGCTTTGTTGGAAAAGAATGTGTCTTTTCATTAATTCCTGTTTCATACAAGACAAGGATTACAATTATTTCATAAAAGGAAAAAGACAAATCAAATGTTTAAACATTTTGCAACTTTCAGCCTCATTGGCAAGAATGCTTTTATCTTTCGTCATGCTGTTCTTAGCTTAAAGCATCCTGTCTCTTTCAAGAGAAATACTTGACAGCTGATACTTTTTTCTTTTACTTCTACTTCAACTGCTAATTGCATATTTACAATCCTTCAATCAAGAGGAAAAGAGAAACAAATTAGAAAAATTTTCTATCTGTCAACAGAACCATGTACTATAATGAAACATCTACTCATTAAATATAGAGAACTTCATGGCATCAATAATAAGTGTTGTAAAGGGCACAAAGGTATTATTAATTCTGAAGGAATGCAGGACTGTAAAAACAATAAGTCATTTTGACAGTTGCTATGAGGACTATTACCAAATGTTATGTTTACTTGACTAGCTCAATTTATAAAACAAGACCTACAAAAAAAAACTAGAGTTTAATCAATTGAGATGTGCTATTATAAACAACTGCTAATGGACTGAAGCTTAGCTTCCCTTCTTAATGATTGAATGGTGACTGCAGTTTTTAAAATTAGAATAATTACTAGTGTGGGCAGTTTATGTGCATTTTTAAAAGAACCTTAAATCAATGAAATAAAACTGTAGGAACAGATTTAATGAGAACGTAAATGTTTCTTTTTTAAGTTAAATTAAGCTAAAGATGCAAGTCTCTTTAGATACAGCATGTGATTACCTTCTCAGGGAAAATTCACAAAGGTATCTGTTTATCATGCAAATTAAGGTACATTAGTGGATTTAAATCCCCAACCATAATCACTGATTAAATTTTTCTGTATGTCTCATAAAAATTCAATTCGGAATTGTAGGAAATAGCATTTTATCTGATGGGATTTTATTTAGTTAGAAAAGAAATAATTGAAGAAATTGATCATCTAAATAATCTGAGAGATAAGATGATGGATCAGCCTGTAGTTTAGGGAGAGATACTGATTTTAAATTTTCTATTTGTTTTTGGCTAACTCATATGTGAAGTCATTTTCGGTGACATCATTAGCTCTTCTAAAATGTAAACTATTCATTCTTGCATTCATTCCATAAACGTATGTTGAAGCTACTCTTTTGTAGACTTTTGTAGATGGTAAAGGACAGGATTGAATTAAAAATATATACTTGATTTATGGTCCTATGAATTGATGTTTGAAACATTTCATTAGATTTATATGTATTTGTGGGCATGTATAGGTCTATATATATAAGTAGTTTGTGTATGTGAGTGATCATGCCTGAATGGGTGTGCGTGGGGAGAATTCATGTGAAAATGTATTTGACAGTTATAAATGTTGTACATACTGCTTGTACAAATATGTGAATGTATATGGTTAGATCATATTACCCAAATTTAGAGTATAGGTAACTTCAGCAAAGTAGGGAAGAAGTAATTATGAAAGAATAAACATGGGCTTCCCAGGTAGCTCAGTGGTAAACAGTCTGCCTATAATGCAGGAGACATGGGTTAGATCCCTGGTCAGAAAGATCTTCTGGAGGAGGACATGGCAACCCACTCCAGTATTCTTGCCTGGAGAATGCCATGGACAGAGGAGCCCGGCAGACTTTAATCCATGAGGTCTTAAAGTCGAACATGACTGAGTACAAGCAAATATATCTTTTGATGATTTTACAAATGTAGTCTTACCAGGTATTCGTTTTTTCCTATTTTCAATACCAACAGGAAATTTCAGAGATTTTAGATATTACCTTGCTTGTGGAGATACTCCACAGGTATATATATGCATATGTCTGAACACATCAAGTTGTACATACTAAATTTGTGCATTTTTTTGTGTATTAATTATACTTCAATAAACGTGTTAAAAAGTAACCAATCAAGAAATGTGAGAGGGGAGTGAGTAAGATTTTGAAGCAATAGTAAAAATGGGAGCATAGATTTTTTTTTTTTAATCTCTATTTTTACACACACACACACACACAGTACATACACATGCTATAAATATACATACATATACACCAAATAAAAAGAATTATGAGAACTCCAAAAAGACAAAAACATTCACTGCAACGTGCAGTAAGCTCATTTAAGGACATTAAGGAATAACTGATGTTGGAAGGAGTTCTGCCCACTGAATAAGTGTAAGAAACCTACAGTGAGATCTGTAGGGGATACAACAAGCTACCCCACATGAACTCAGGAAACAAGCCAGTAATATTTCCTTACCAGTCAAAGACACAAACAGAGGAGAATAGCTGGAAGTGGAGTCAAACTTGAACAGAATGGAGAAAAACAGAAATAAAATAAAAAGTCTAAATGAAAGTAGGGAAAAGAAACAAAGCCAGGGAGTCTCAGAAAGCAAGCAGTTCTATTTTTTCTAACATTACACCAAAAGATAAGCCAGAGAACTTTGCAAAGTCAAAAATGCTAACTAGAGAGCAAATAAATCCAAATATTTTGCCTACATACTCCAGCCTCAAGAAAGTGGAGTATAGCTCTCAACTCCTTAACTGTAGGCTGAGTGTAGTGACTTCTAAAATGTGCAGTACAGAAAGGATATAAAAGAGTATATTTACAGTAAACTCAATAAAAACTATCTCAACTAGGTGATCAAGGTTAGCATTACAAATAATCAGTCATGATGGAACACTGTAACTTCAGTATGATATGATGAAATGACACTTTATGATCTTCCTCTGACAATCCATCACTCAGTTGAAAATCCAGAGAAACACAGGACAAATCCCAATTGGTAGATATTCTACAAAATACCAGACCAGGACTCCTCAAAACTGAAGGTTATCAAAAACAAGATAAGTCTAAGAGATTCCACAGCCAAGAAGAGTTTAACGTGACAAAACAACAAAGTGTGATGTGTTATCCCAGGTGGAATTCTAGAAAAGTAAAATGTTAATTTAAAAAATTGAAGAGATCTAAGTAAAGTGGGGGCTTTAGTTAATAATGTATTGATGTTGTGTCATTTAATGTGATAAGTATATCGTAGTAACATAAATGTCAATGATAGGAGAAACTAGTGAAAAGCATATGGGAATTCTTTGTGTTATATTCATAAATTTTCAGTAAAACTAAATGGATTGTCAAACAAAATATTATCTTTTTAAAAAGTTATCTGAACCAAATCTCCTTTGAAAAGTTTACAAAAACCAAACTCAAATATTGGCAAGCCTGAGCCCATAAGACATATCCTAACAAATCTGAAAGAGTAGAAATCATATGATGTGTGCTCTCACACCACAGTGGGACTAAGCTAGAAATCAGTAACAGACACATAGCTGGAATTCCCAAATACTTGCAGATTATACAACATACTTCCAAAAACAAAATGAGTCAAAGAAGAAACCTCAAGAAAAATTCTTTTAAATCCTGAACTAAACAAAAATGAAAACACAGCTTATCAAAATTTGTGGGATCCAGTAAAAACAGTGCTCAGAGAGAAATATATAGCATTGAATATATGCATTAGATAAGAAGAAAGATCTAGAATCACTCACAGCTTCCATCTAGGAAGCTAGAAAAAGAAGAGAAAATAAAGTCCAAAGTATGAAGAAAAGTAATAAGGAGAATGAGAGCAAAAATTAATGAAATTGAAAATAGAAAATGAATGTCAACGAAACACAAAGCTGGTTCCTTGAAAAGATGAAATAAATCAATAAACCCATAGCTAGACTAAGATAAAACCCATAGCTATACTAAGATAAAAAAGAGAAAGGACACAAATTAGTGATAACAGAAATGAAAAAGAGGACATCGCTATAGAGCTCTTAGAAATTAAGAAGATAATTAAAAAAAATACTGTGAACATCTCTAGGCCTACAGACCTAACAACTCGAATGAAATGGACTAATCCCTTGGAAGACACAGTGTGCCAAACTCATACAGGAAGAAAGAAATTGAATCAATAATTAATAAATAAAAAGTACAAGGCCCAGATGGTTTTAAGGTGAATTCTGTCAAATATAAAATGTCAGCCTCAATAAGCCTAGCAGGCAACAATCAAACAGAAAGCATCTGTTTGGGATCAGAGAATTAACTTGGGGCACACGGATTTGGGTAGCAACCCAGTGTCCCAGTAGACGTAAAAGTTGGGGGCTTTTAATGGCAAAGAAGAGAAATGTGCATTAAAAAGAATTTTAATTGGAGTTAAAGACGGAGGTTAGCATTGGTTAAACATGATTGATTGCTAAGGCTATTACTAGAGGGAGGTAGAAGTCCATTACTTAGGCAAATTGCAAGTATTCTTGCAGAGTTCTTGGAATATTTGTGATTTGGCTTGTTTCAATAACTCCTAGTTCCACCAGATAAGGACTCATTAATGGTCTCTCAGCTCCATTTTCAAACTCCTTGACATAAGTGACTTCATTTTATACCACATTTTATAATAAGAAAGAAATTATACCACTTCTCTATTTTCTTTCAGAGGATAGAAGTAGAGGGAATACTAACTCATTCTGTGAGTCCAGCATTACCCTAATACTAAAAGCAGACAGAGATATTTAAGAAAACTAGGCCAATATCTCTCGCTCAAGTGCAAAAATCTTCAACAATGTATAAAACGAAGTAGAAGCCATGACCAAGCAAGATTTATCTCAGGTATTCCAGGCTGGTTCAACATTTGAAAATCAACTAATGTCATCTATCACATCAACAGGCAAAAAAATAAAAAACATGAAAGGATTTGACAAAATCCAATACCCATTCATGATAAAATCTTAGAAAACTAAAAACAAATGCTCAACATTATATGGCATAGAAATACAAATTAAAACAAGGAGATACCACAGCCCATCTATTCCAAAATCTAGTAGCCAAAAGCTTCTCAAATTTGATAAAAAGATAGGAATCTACACATGCTAGAGACTTAATTAACTCAAAAGATAAACACAGAAAGAATTCGTTATGGACTGAGTTTGGAGAGGGAAATGGCAACCCACTCCAGTAATCTTGCCTAGAGAATTCCATGGATGCAGGAGCCTGGTGGGCTACAGTCCATGGAGTCGCAAAGAGTCAGGCATGATTTAGTAACTAAATGACAACAATGATGGAATGAGTTGGTCAAATGGGATGTTGTAATTTGATGTGTCCAGAATTTTCTTTGCTATTTATATAGTCTCAAATATGCTTCTAACCCATAATTATAAGGATGGGGACCATCTATCTAAGAATTAAAAGACTTGAGGGTTTTGAGACAAATTCTCATATTTCATCTGTGGAAATCACTTCTATTTTTGAGGCAATATTAGATGCTCAAAATCTGTTTAGTTTAGGACTGAACTGAAAAGACATTGATTTCCTCAAGTTCAAAGAGCTTCTCTATAGATTTATACTGAGTCACTATGTACCTTCAGAAAAGGAAAGAAAGTCCCACAGACAATGGATTTTCTCAAATTACTGTGCTGTAAATCTCTATGAACAGCAGTGTATGAAAAGTAAATTTAATTTAAGTCTTTAGATTAAAAGTGGTCACTGTCCTACTCCACTGACTATAGCACCACCTGGGGAGCTGTTTCCCTTCTGATTCACTCTGTAAGGAGGAGATATGTAAAGTGTGCAAGGGAGTATAAGTGTGTAATTAAGGTGATGGGGGATTCTGGAAACTGTCTAGTATGTGGAATATTTCAAGAATATTTTTAGTTGGGGAAATTGAAGGCATTCTTGGTAAATGTGTTCAACAATTTCCATAGTTAAATTCTATCAGGAACATACTTATGTTTTGCTTTATTTGTTTTCGCAATAAGTAGAAATTTATAGAGAGTTCAGATTTACAGGGAGATAAATTTCAATTTCGTTCTAACAATTATACTGTGGGGTTCAGAGAAGAAAGAAAAGAATTATCTGTCTTTATGAGGAAATAGGAATTACTCATTTATTTATTCATTCACTCATCAAACATCTATTCACTCAGTGCTTATTGTATACCAAGCATTATACTGGATGAGATAGATTCAGTAACAATGAAATCAATGTCATCTTCATTTTTAATAAATCTTACAGTTACTCAAGTGTTCTAAACCAGAATTATAGGTACACAGGAAACCCACTGAGCCTTTTATCAAAATTGTGTGTGTGTGTGAGAATGTGTAATCATGTATATATTTTGGAGAGGAGAAACAAAAGCTATACCTCTCATTAGATTCTTACAAAGTGTCAATAGTTTAGCTGGGTTTCCCAAGCCTCCTTCTGATTTTAACATAACTTAGTTTAATATTATGAAATATCGCAGCTAATATTCCTCTATTCTCTACCTTACCATTTCTAAAACTACTCTTAAATACTGGCTAATATTCCAATTTTACGTTAATCTTAAAGGATAGAATGCATTCATTTAAACTGTGATAATGCCACTCATTTACATGGTAAATTAACAAGTTACAGATTGAAAAGAACCAAGAGAGATATTTTCTTGTATTTCTGTGTACATAAAATGTTAAAATTAGACAAGCCTTCAAGATAATGCTGAGCAGAAGGTTATTACCCATCTCTATATTTACATTTTTAAACATATGTGTTCAAATGCATATAGTCATATATGTGCACACATACAAATATATAAGAATGCATTTTGCAATATAAAATTTCATCCTAAAAATATAAAGGAAAGAAAAATTTGCAATTCAAAGAAGACCACACTATGTCTAGAAAATCAAAATTTGTAGGGTTATCTCCCTGGAAAGCAAGGGTAAAAAAGGAAAGATAATTGCATTGCAATTCAAGTTCCAAAGCACAAAACTCTATCTAGAAAATCACAGTCATCATGTGCATGAATAAAAATTTGCTATTGCTTGGAGACTGTGATTAAAAAAATAAAGTAATATCGGGGAGAATATTGGAGCTGACAGTCCAAATACAGGAAAAAGTTAACTGATTCTTCTAACCTCTTAGGAGATAGCATCAAGGTTGAAAATGTGTTCCTTTGGTGACTTTTCCTAGAGAAAATAGAAAAAGGAAAGATTCTGTGGCAATATAACTTTAAGGAGGCCATGGAAATAAGCACTGGCCTATGTCTCTTGGGTCTAAAACCAATCAAGTCTAGCTTAATAAGAAACAGGCTTTTGAAAAATGTAATATTCTCTTTCTCTCTCTCTTTTTTTTGACCATGAGACATCTCTGTTTTTGCCACGAACAAATGCTTTTGTTATTTTAATCTAATAAGAGAAGAGGTAGAAAAGTAAGGGTGTCTAGAAAGGGAAGGGCCTGACCCTGATATATATGTTCTTATCAGACTATCATCACCCAATTTGCTAAGATTTAAACAACTAGAGAGAGCAGGAGGCATAACCCCAAAGATAGCAATTTCATGGACTTACAAAGTGTATTTATAGGAAAGCAGAGGGTTTAAAGTTGTCTCATAATGTTCCTTTGGGCTCACATTGACTTCAAACCATGGGAAACCATGGCATTTGTGAGATCAGAGCCCACCTACCACCATACCCATGTCAAGGAGCCTACAACTCAACAAAGAAATCATAAAGAGGGAGATGCTAGCACATTGGATGCCACTGTTGCGTTTTATGTACTAGCAGAAACAGAACAGTGTGCAGATGCTGGTCAAATCAGTATATATCAGTTCAGTTCAGTTCAGTCGCTCAGTCATGTCTGACTCTTTGTGACCCCATGAATCGCAGCACCCCAGGCCCCCCTGTCCATCACCAACTCCCGGAGTTCACTCAGACTCATGTCCATCGAGTCAGTGATGCCATNTGTTCATTGGAAAGACTGATGTTGAAGCTGAAACTCCAATACTTTGGCCACCTGATGCGAAGAGCTGACTCATTTGAAAAGACCCTGATCCTGGGAAAGATTGAGGGCAGGGGGAGAAGGGGACGACAGAGGATGAGATGGTTGGATGGCATCACTGACTCAATGGACATGGGGTTGGGGGTACTCTGGGAGTTGGTAATGGACAGGGAGGCCTGGTATGCTGTGGTTCATGGGGTCGCAAAGAGTCAGACACAACTGAGCGACTGAACTGAACTGATGGGACTGGATACCATGATCTTAGTTTTCTGAATGTTGAGTTTTAAGCCAACTTTTATACTCTCATGTTTCACTTTCATCAAGAGGCTCTTTAGTTCCTTTCATCTTTCTACCATAAGGGTGGTGTCATCTGCTTCTCTGAGGACATTGATATTTCTCCCAGTAAGCTTGATTCCAGTTTGTGCTTCATCCATCTTGTGCTTATGATTCCTGCTTGTACTTATATTTTTAAGCATTAATCCCAGTATTTTTTTTTGTTATTTTGAAGAGCTTTTTGGGGCATAATTGCTTCACAATGTTATGTTAATTTCTGCTATACAACAACATGAATCAGCTATAAGTATAAATGTATGCACCTTTCAGGGAATTACAGTTCTCATTTTCAGTTCTTGAGGAGTGGACAATTCTCACCTAAGAGAAAGCAGAGTCCATTTAAATAGCAGTGCTGCTTTGAATGAGTTTCCCCCATCTCCTAAGTTCTATTTTTCATAGTTCCACAGGCTCAGTTCTTCTTATTGTAGTGTTCTCTTTATAATGAACATTATTATACAGTGTTCATCAGAGACAGGATTTCCTTGGAGCTGTTGATCATTTTAGCAACGGGTGAGTGTCCAACAGGAACCAGTTTGGTCTTGAAGAGGTGAAGAATTGTCTTGCAAAGAAATCTTATTCATGCAGGGAAAACTTAATCTTGATAGGATGTTCATCAAGGCTTTCCAAGTGGCACAGTGGTAAAGAATCTGCCCGCCAAGACAAGAGATGTAAGAGATGTGAGTCTGATCCCTGAGTCAGGAAGATCCCCTGGAGTAGGAAATGCCAACTGACTCTAGTATTCTTGCCTGGAGAATCCCATGGACTGAGGAACCTGGTGGGCTACAGGGTCAGACACAACAGCACCAATGCCACTACACTACTAGGATATTTATAACTTTATTAACTCTTCTTTTAGTTTGAATTCTGGAAGATTTCAAAGACAAAATTTTCAGACTCTTTTTGTACCTTCTTTCTGTGGGGAGATGTTCTGTCAAAGTAGAGCCTTGTTATTCTATTCCTTAACCACTATGGTATCAATAAAATATTTGCTGCTGTGTTTTATTGGTAAACCTGGTTTTTATTTTTATCGTTAACAAAAGTCACTATTAAATTTGTCCCATATGGCCAAACACTATTTTAGATCTCTTTATATTGCCCAATATCTATATTAGTTACCAATAAATATTTGTTCCTGTGTTCCTTTCTTCTCATCGTTGAAAAATCATAAGCTAGTTAGATTTTTTCAATTCTCAATTGTATTATTGCAGAAGTTCCATAACTAAATTCTGCCAATCTAATTTCTTTATGTTTTAGAACAGATACATTTTGCTAAAAGTAATTCTTTATTCAACTACCTTCAGTGATATTGTCAATCATATTATGTCTAACATCCTTATCTGGAGCACAACACTCTCCATAATCATGTTGGAACATACTTCCTTATTTACTTTTGTGGAAGTTGACCTCTAGAAAGCAAGGAGTGGGTTTTGTGGCTAACCAAGGAAATGTGCTTTAGGGAAGATTTGATGTGAGTTTTGGCATAATGAGTGGCTGATGCTTGGGGAAGTCAGGGTGGCCTAGGGAAAGGGGACAAAATTTAGATATTCTCTTTCCTGTCATCTCATCACCCAGCTTTGTGCCTCTGGAAAAGTCCCTTAACCACATGGCACCTGCATTTCCTTGCCTTTAAAATGTAGGTAAATATGCTAGATTCCAATCTTCTCAAATGATTGATTGTCAACGAGATAAAAGATACAGCTGTTACTTTTCAAATGTGCTGAAACAAAAAGATATTTAATTTAACACTTTCTGCTGCTGCTGCTAAGTCACTTCAGTCATGTCCCACTCTGTGCGACCCCATAGACGGCAGCCCACCAGGCTCCCCCGTCCCTGGGATTCTCCAGGCAAGAACACTGGAGTGGGCTGCCATTTCCTTCTGCAATGCATGAAAGTGAAAAGTGAAAGTGAAGTCACTGCATCGGCCGACTCTTAGTGACCCCATGGACTGCAGCCTACCAGGCTCCTCCGTCCATGGGATTTTCCAGGCAAGGGTACTGGAGTGGGTTGCCATTGCAGAGTGTCCAAATAAGACATCTTAACATTAACAAAGCCAAAACCATTGGCTGAAACATTTCTCAATGATTTGATAGGCTCAAATACTTGCTATGCTTTCCTTGTCTTTTCTATCCATTTTGAGTAATTCTCATAATACCCACCTCTGAGAACATCTTTAGTTTCTCTTCTTTTCTGGAAGATAGTTTTATTGAATAAAGAATTCTCTTTGATGGTCTTTTACTTTCAACACCTGAAAAATGTGCCTCTTCCGTCTCTACTCCATGCTTTGAGATGAGAAAGGCACTGCCACTCAAATTGCAGTCTCTCTGAAATCGTGTCACTTCTCTCTGGTCGCTTTTGACATTTTTCCTTTGTGTTTGGTTTCAGAAGTTGAATTATGATGCTATGAAAAGTAGATCTTTGTTCTCATATCCTTGAGTCTCTATGCACACTTTTTTGATCTAGTTTCCCTCTGTTGCTCCACTTGTGAATTCTATCGATCTGTCCTCAAGTTTACTGATTCTATCTTCTCTCATCTCCACTCTACTGTCAAGCACTCTACTGTCAAGTTTCTCTAAGTTTTCACATACTTTTAATATCTGATTCATCTCTATGTTATCTTCCATTGATTGTTTTTCTTTTTTTTTTTTTTCATTTAAGTTGTGATTTTCCCAGTTCCACATAGGACAAGTGATTTTACAGTGTATCTCAGAAGGTAAAAATAGCAAGCTAATTGACACTTTAATTAATTCCCGTTTCAGTGGGCAAAGAATCTTGTTTCTGCTATTTGTATTTGTCAACCTGGAAAAGTTAAATAACTTCTCCATGTCTCAGTTCCCTCTTTTGAAAACCAGTAATAGTTTCTACTCATAGAATTACTGTTAGAATAAAAATTGTTGAAACAGTGCTAAGAACATGATAAAGGAAGGCTCAATAGTATCAGATATTATCATTTTCATTAACTGTCACATTAACTAAATTCCTATGCTTGACTCTTAAAAATTCTAGTTAAGGGGACTTCTCTGGTGGTCCATTGGTTAAGACTTCATGCTTCCAGTGCAGAGGGGTGCAGATTCAATCCCTGGGTAGGGAACTAAGATTCCACATGTCACACAGTGCAGTTAAAAATATATATATATATACTCAAGCTGAAGTTATGTCATGTGTATCCCAAAGCTGGTCAAAAGGCATGTTCATTATTTTTCCCTGAGAAAAAGAAATCTCATTTATTCTCTCAACATACATTCTTCTGGAATTCTCTTTTCTTGTGCCAGTTTATTCTAAAGACATTCCTCCTCTGATTGATGATAATGTTATTGACTAAATGTTTGTGTATCCCCCACCCCCACCAGATTTGCAAGTTGAAGCTTGAATTCCCTTGGTAATGGTGTTTGGAAGTAGCCTGGGAGATAATTAAGTTAGGTGAGCTGATGCCATTATGATGAGATTAGTGTCTGTGTAGGAGTTTAGAGACAAGGGCGCTCCCTCTCTCTTCCACCAGACACAAGTAAGTGCACAGCAAGAAGGCAGGTGTCTACAAGCCAGGAATCAGATCTCATGAGATACCAAATATGCTGGTACTTTGATCTTGGACTTCTCAGAGCTCTAGAACTATGAGAAATAAATATCTGTTGTTTAACCCAACCAGTTTGTGGTATTTTGTCATAGCAGCATGAGCAGATTAAGACAGATAGTTATTCAAATTGAAAAGTATTATTTAAAAGCCCTTGCATTGACTAAATGTTTTCCCACTCAGTCATATCACTATGAACACCACACAAATTACTTATGCTACAAATGATTATATCATTTAGCTATAAACACTTAATTTTTTATGATTATTAGTCTTGTCTTCCAAATTGGTTATAAATTCCTTAGAACATAACCCTGTGCTGTATTTATGTGTGGAACTCTGTGTGTGATTGTGTGTCTTTCACATTAACTTTTGAATTAAGGCAGTGATGGGCTGAAGAATCCATAGAGCATGCTCAATACAGAAGATGTGTCTTCCTGGACCAGAAATGTGGATGAGAAATAATCTCCCTTAATAATCCATAGCCCTATGCTTTTCTTCTCATGGGTCCACCCTAAAGCCAGAATGGTCTCATATCAAGGTCCTTAACTACATCTCCATCTACAAAGATTTTATTTCCAAATAAGATCACAATCACAGGAACTGGAAATGAGAACTTGGACATACATATCATTTTGGAGGACCTGCTATCTAGATACCTGATTTTTTAAAGAAGCTTTTATCATATTTACATAATCTTATCTCTTCCTCTCTCTGTCTTCTCTCTTTTCTGCCAAGTATATGGGTAAACCATTTAAAAATTATTTACGGACATAATCCCTCTTCACTCCTAAATATTTCAGCATGTATTCCTTGGAAACAAAAATAAACTTTCCATCACACAGAAATCTAGTCAAATTCAGGAAATAAAGAATATGAAGTCCATATTTGAATTTCGCCAACTGTCCAGTGATGCTCTTTTTAACAATATTGTTTTTCCTCTTGACATAAGGTTAAGTACGTGGTCATGCATTGTGTTCATTTCATGTTTCTTTAGTTTCTTTTAATCTGGAACAGTTTCTCGGTCTCCCTTGAATTTCATGATATTAATATTGTTTACGTATTTTGAATTTGGTTTGTTAAATGCATACAAGTTTAGAATTATTCAATCATCTCGGTGCATTTCACTATGTATAATTATGCAGTTACTTTCTTTATCCTTAATAAATGTCTTTTGTCTTAAAGACTATTTTGTATGACTTACCATATCTACATCAGCTTTCTTTTGGCTACCGTTTGCCTCATATGTATTTTTCAATCCTTTAACATAGCTTTCAGTGTCCTATGCTTTCAGTGTATCTCTTTTACTTATTTTTCAAAAAAAAAAAAAACAAACATAGGTAGCTAATGTATAAATTTCTTTATTTATTTGGCTGCATTGGGTCTTAGTTGCAAAACTTAGAACCTTGTCTGGGTGAGCAGGCTCAGTAGTCATAGCATGGCTGAGTTGTTTCACAGCATGTGAGATCTTAGTTCCCCAACCAGAGATCTAACCTGCATCCTCTGCATTTAAAGGCAGATTCTTAACCACTGGACCACCAAGGAAGTCCCTTATCTATTTTGTTTTTTAATTCTAAAATTTATTTTTTAAATTGAGGTATAGTTGATGTGGGTCTTCCCAGGTGGTGCTAGTGGTAAAGAATCTGCCTTGCCACTGCAGGAGACATAAGAGATGCAGGTTCAATCCCTGGAAGATCCCCTGGAGGAGGGCATGGCAGCCCACTCCAGCATTCTGGCCTAGAGAATCCCATGGACAGAGGAGCCTGGCGGGCTACAGTCCATAGGGTTGCAAAGAGTCAGACGTGATTGAAGTGATTTAGCACACATAGTTGATATTACATAAGTTATAGCGTACAGCACACTGATTCATAAATTCTAAAGGTTATACATAAACATACACTTATTATAAAATATTGGCTATACTCTGCACTGTGAAATATATCCTTGTAGTTTATTTCTTTTATATATTACAGTTTGTACCCTTAATCCCCTACTCCTATCTCTATCTATTTTAAACTTGCTATCATCACCATCATTATTAACAGCAGCAACAGCATTGTTTCTACATATAAACCAAGTGTTGGATTTTAAAACATCTTTACCACTAGGCTTACTCAAAATGTTTTTTTCTTAAATTTCAGAATGTCCTAATAACATTTTCCTCCCTCTTAAAATACTTGCTTCAGAAAACAAGACTCCAAATGATGATGATGTTGTTTCTGGAGTTAAATGAATAATTCTTCTCCAAAGGAGTGGACTATAGAAGAGAAAACAGATTTGGGGTCCAGATAGACTTGCATTCAAATTGGGACTCTGCTTCTAACTAACTATGTGAACTTGAATAGTTTCTTAAATTTCTTTGTGGATCAGGTTTTGCATCTGGTAAACAATTCCCAGGTAGGACAGTTGTCAAGAATAAAAAGACTGTGTCTGTCTCTAGCACACATTTAAAATTCACAAAGAATTAGTTCTATACCTTTTACGGTTTACTATTTCACTGTTATGAGAGATTTTTGGTCACTTTACTACTACTGATCACTAAAATGTTTTGTTTTTAAATTTGCTGATCACCGTTTATGTAAAGATGAGAGAGTGAACAACTATAAGTCATTGTTCAGTACTAGAATTGCTATCGCTGTTAAAAAACAAAATGCAAATCTCTATCATTAAAGCAAAATTAATTTTAATATAAATAATTTATTTTCATTTTAATCACAGTAGGAATAAAATGCAAACTTCTAATGTAAAATAGGCAGTAGCTAAAGATTAAACATCAGTTCTGTTCACAATCAAGAGGAATTATTTGTTTTGTCAACAGACGCTTTATTTTAACTAAAATCTTCTGCCTGCATTATATTCATTAGAGCCTGTCAATACATAATAGTGTTTAAGTTTCACTTCCTGGCATTCCAGCGTAGAGAGTCAGACTAGATCAATATTCACCTATTATCATCTGCCATCAAGGTATGAAGTCTTATTTGAGCTGGTAATTACCTTTTATAATAGGTAGTAAAGAGAATTTAAGTTTGTGATTTTGTTAATTGTTTTTTTCTCCAGAATACGTTAGCCATAGTAGATACAACTTACCTCTACATGCAATATAATTTACATCATCTAACTTGTATATTTCTATATTACAAATACATGTGTATGTATAATCACAACATATGTCTGAGAAGTAGGTAGTACATAAAGTAAAAATCTTACATGTTCAAATAACATGTTCTTCATATGTGTGAGTCAAAGGAGTCATCTTCTTTTCAGAGTGATTTGTAAGATAAATGCATATCATCAATCACTATAATCATTGCAGGATGAATGTTCATCTCACAAGCACATGCAAGCCCAGACTTACTGAGGAAGCCACAACCACTGACCCCATTCTACTGCCACTATGTATATTGGCTGGCCGAATTATCTAAACTGATATTTAAAAATTTTATTTTGTTTACATTTTTGTATTTATATAGGTACATTTGTACTTGTTTATTGTTGATAAGCAAGTAGAATTGGGGTTTTTCTTTATTTTTTTTTTTGTCGTGGACCATTTTAAACGCCTTTATTGAATTTGTTACAATATTGCCTCTGCTTTAGGTTTTGGTTTCTTGACCATGAGGCATATGGGATCTAAGCTCCCCAACCAGGGATGGGACCCACAGCCTCTGCATTGGAAGGTGAAGTCTTAACCACAGGACCACCAGGGAAGTCTCAAGCAAGTAGATCTGCTGTGAGAGTTCAGTATACGTTTGAGAAAGTTTGTCGCCGTTTAATCACTAAATAGGGTCCAACTCTTTGCAACCCCATGGTGGGGAGCTCCTCTGTCCGTGGTTTTCCCAGGCAAGAATACTGGAGTGTGTTGCCACTTCCTTCTCCAATGAAAGTTACATATATGTAAAACAAAGACAAAACGAAAAACACTGCATCCTCTAAAAGTTAAGAACCTGGCCTCTCGTTTACAGATGGTGATATTGATACAATTAATCTGCCTCTAGTAGTCTTTTATTTCGTCACTAGAATGGAGATGATAATAGCTTTGCCTTTGTGCATCTTAACATTTACTTCAGAAGACTTTGTGAGGGCTCTGTAGCATTTATAGGGTAAATAACTTCATTTGTGTAGGCACTTGGCACATATTCAACACTTACCAAAGAGTTCTTAATATTATATATCTGTATACATTACTAAAGATGTCTTTAGAAATGTGCTATTACTTAATCAAAGAAATTTAACCTCTTTATCCTTTTTTGCACTTAAAACAGTGATGGCCAAGAAAGAAGTTGATGCTTGCTCTGGCAGAGTACCTTGCATAAATTTTTTCAGTAGTGTCCAACTCTTTGTGACCCCATAGAGTGTAGTCCATCAAACCTGCAGCTCCTACATTGCAGGTGAGTTCTTTACCACTGAGCCACCAGGGAAGCCCAGCAGAGTACCTTAGGGGTCACCAAATTCCAGGATTGCACACTACATATGTATATTTCACCCATTCTGTGACCATGCATTATATTTTCAGGCAATGAAGTCCTAGGTAGCTAATGTATAAACTAGACTACTGACCTATTCATTTATATCAGAACACACACACTGCCAGGAAGTAGGTAATTAATGTGGACCAACACTACTGCTCCTTCAAATTATTGGGGCATTAAAATGATAAAGCCTAAAGTTACTTTGTGACCATGGATATTAATTCAATGGCTCTGGAAAAGTTTAATTAACTCTTCTTGTTTCTGGATATGGGACTTCCCTGGTGGCTTAGACGAGAAAGCGTCTATCTACTATGCAGGAGACCTGGGTTTGATCCCTGGGTCGGGAAGATCCCCTGGAGAAGGAAATGACAACCCACTCCCGTACTATTGCTTGGAAAATCTCATGGACAGAGGAGCCTGGTAGGCTACAGTCCATGGGGTCGCAAGTAACTTATCCAATTCTGTAAGTTATCTTTTCACTTTCTTGATGATGTTCTCTGAAACATAAAAGCTTAATTTTATTGAAGTCCAAATTATCAATTTTTTCTTTGGTTGCTTATCATTTTGGTATAATATATAAAATGATTTGTCATATTCAGTCATGAAGAGTCATTTGTCTTTTCTTAAGAGTGTCACGGTTTTTATTCTACAATTAGGTCTTTAATTTATTTCAAGTTAATTTTGTGTAGAGTATCCGACTTCATTCTTTTGCGTGTGGCTATTCAGTTGTTCGTCATCATTTATTGAGAAGACTAATCTTTCTCCATTGAAGAGTCCTGGCATCATTGTCAAAAATTAGCTAGACATAAACACCTGGTTTTATTTCTAGACTCCTAATCTATTTCATTGATCTACACGTCTATTCTATTTCAAGTTTTCATTGTGAGTATAGACAAATACAATTGATTTTTGTATATTGATCTTGTGTCCTGCAACTTCACTAAACTCTCTTATTAGTTCTCCTTGTTTTTTAGAAGATTTTGTAAGCTTTTTTTTAAAAAAAAAAAAATATATATATATATATAAGACTGTGTCATCTGTGAATCCAGATAGTTTTACTTCATTCTTTATAACTGGGATAAATTTTATTGTTTTGTTGGCATCTCCAGCACAGTATTGAAAAGAGAACAGACATCCTTGTCTTTTTCCTAATTTTAGAAGGAAAATATCCAGTATTTCATCATTAAGTATGATGCTAGCTGTGGGTTTTTCATAGCTGCTCATTACCAACTTGAGGAAATTCTCTTTCATTCCTACTTTACTTAGTATTTTTATCAAGAAAGGGTGTTGGATTTGTTATAATTAATTTACCATCTGTAGTCATTTCCTTGGACCAGTACAGCTTTGCTCCCACACACTTCTTTTGTGCTGTTATTGGCAACTCTACAACAAATATATTACATTTCTATATGTAATATATAGAAATACATTTATATATTATTGTAGTATATCTATTACTTTATACATTTTTTAAAATCAGAAGAGAAATGAGAAAATATGCATTTCTACTATCTTTTATAATTACATAATTACTTTACCAGTGCTTTTTATTTCTTTGTGTAGATACAAATTATCATTTTTGGGCACCTGCTTTTAGTCTAAAGCACTTCCTTCAGTCTCTTGTAAGGCATGTATGCAAGTAACACATTCTGTCCATTTTTGTTTATCTGGAGAGGCCTCTATTTCATTTCACTTTTGAAAGATAGCTATGCTAAATATAGTAATCTTGGTTGACAGTTTTTTATCTTTGAGCACTTTGAATATGTTTTCCAACTACCTTTCTGCTGAGAAGCCAGCTGTTACACTATTGGAGTTCCCTTGTAAGTGACAAGTCAATTGTTTTCTTATTGCTTTCAAAATTTTCTCCTTATCTTTGACTTAAAGCATTTTTACTATGATGTGTCTGTTTTTTAATCTCTTTGTGTTAATCCTACTTGTAAGCTGAAGCTTATGAAAGTGTACATGAATTAGTTTCTTAGTCAATGTGGGGACTTTGCAGTTATTTGTCCTAATATTTTCTGCTCTTATTCACATCTCTCTTTTGGGTACTCTCATTATGCATATTTGATGTATTCAATAGTAACCAACTTTTCTATGAAAATTTTTTTCTTTCTTTTATTGTTTTTCCTCTTTATTTTGCAGGATGCACTGATCAATCTATCTTCAATTTTGATCATTCTTTATTCTGATAAATGAAATTTACTATTGAGCACCTGTAGTGAATTTTCCATTTCAGTTATTGTATTTTTCAACACCAGTTTTTTGAATTCTTTTTTATAATTCCTATCTCTTTCTGGATTCTGTCTATTTCATGCAGTATTGTCATCACATTTTACTTTACATACTTTGCTTCTTTTCAAACATATTTCCTTGAAGTCCTTTTCTATTAAACCCCACATCTTTGTCATTCTCACAGGCAGTTTATGCTGCCACAATATTTGTGTGTGTGTGTGTGTGTGTGTGTGTGTGTGTGTATGGATTATAATTTCTTATCTATTTGCATGTCTCCTTTTTTTGGTTATAAACTGGACATTTTGGATAATACATTGTAGCAACTCTGGGTACTTGTTCCCTTTCACCTTGGGGCTTGTTATTATTGTTAATATTTGTTGTTTTATTTGTTCAGAGACTCACTGCATTCCTTTAGTGAAGTTTATTTTTCTCCCATAGTATTAAACTTGTGATGTTGGTTTCCCGGAAGGCATAGCTTTGGGTATGCCCACATTTACTCTGGAATGACAGTGGTTTTAGCAAGGATCCTTCCTCTCTTTCCTTGACCTCTCCTAGCTACTAAATTACACTGATTTGACCGCTTCACAGTTTCAACCCTGCCCTATGGCATAGATTATTCTACAAACTAGGCTGATTAAGTTTGGGCTCCCTTGAAGGGGACAGCTCCTAAACTGTGTTTGGTGTTTGTTATCGCCCCCAGGAGGGCCGTTCTAAACATCCCCTTCCCTAACTCTCTCTTGCAAGCTAGCTGGCTTTCAATTCAGCCTGTATCTTGACTCTTCCTCCAGTAGTCTCCTAACACAACCCCCAGTGTTTTTGAGAGCACCCTTCAGCTTGAACTTCTGTATGTTGTGCTGCAAATGATATCCATTCCTTTGAAAGACATTTCGGTGCTCCCTGTTTCACAGCCTGATTCCCAACCCACACAAGAGATCCGAGCCAGAATTTGAAGCTAGAGGTGACAGGAAAACGGTAAGCTTTTCTCAGAGTGACATTCTCACTCTGGGAGCTGAGTGCTTGGTGGCGGGTGATAGACAGCAGCCTGAGGCCCTCTGAGCTTGAATTTTTCTAGTATGGAACCATTATCTTGCAAGCTAGGGCAAGGAAAATCTTGGTCTGAAAAGTCTCAGCAGCTCCCTGCCGAAGGTAGAGTTTTTGTTTAATATGTAGACGATGGATCCTCACCTGTCAAGAGCACCTGCCTGGAACTTAGCCTCAGGAACAGGCAGGATGAGAAATGTTGATGCCATGCTTCTCCTACTGGGAGCTCCTCCGGCTGGGAACTAAAGAGAAAGGGATTCCTGTGTTCTTGACTGGTGGGACCCTGGGAGACAGGAGGGAGGGTATGGTCTTCCTTCTTAAACGGAATTTTCTTGACTGGATATTTCTTCATTCATATGCGCTGAAGACCACGTCAGAGGCTTCAAAGGGCTGTCAAGTTAAAGTGTGAAAATGTTAGTTGCTCAGTCATGTCCAACTCTTTGTGACCCCATGGACTATAGTACACCAGGCTTCTCTGTCCATGGAATTCTCCAGGCAAGAATACTGGAGTGAGTAACCATTCCTTTCTCCAAATAATCTTCCCAATCCAGGGATAAAACCCAGGTCTCCTGCATTGTAGGCAGATTCTTTGGCATTTGAGTCACCAGGGAAGCCCCTTTAAAGAGTTAGTTGTGTTCTTTTTTTAATTAATTTTCATCAGTTCTAGTGGGCATTAAGTCCATAGAGCATCTCACACTGTTAAGTTGAAAATTAATCTTCCTTTTTATTATATTTTGTCATTTCAAATTATTGGTACGGTTTCTACATCCCAACTAAAGCAAGTGATTTCATGAAAATTAGACAGCATCTATTTTAGATGCCCATGTGTGTTCTTCACAGGGAAAGATAAACAAATTTGTTTATAAATTAAAAAGAGATAAAATAAATAAACAGATAAAAAAATTAAATTTATAAATAAAAGATTACATACAATGCAGACTGATTTTTTTAAGTGTAACATAGCACACATTGTGTTTCTTTGAAAACTTAAATGTTTCTTCTTTTCTAGTCTGCTATGCTGATCAACACTACTTTTGTTCACATCCCAACAAAAGTTAATAATAAGACTAGTAATACTAAAGAAATGTTGTAAAACATTCGCGTTAAGGAGATTGACCTTATATTAAATTATATACTTGCTATGGACTATGAAAAAGGTTGTGAGAAATCAAAAAGAAAGTATTAGAATGAGTCAAACTGTGGCAGAAGACAAAATTAATTCAGTTTAAAATCTCTTCATGTAAACTATAAGTAATCGTAACATAGATCTTGTAAATGATGTTAAAGCTATAGACACATTTTAGTGGGAGATCAAATATAGGAATCTTATAAAAATTTCCCATTGAAATTTGGCAGATGAAATATGCTGGATATTAAGAATTTAGCCTAATGATATAGTTGCCTTTTACATGCATGCTTTTGTTGAAAAATCAATATACTCTTCTGCTTGAAATAACCTACATAAAATTGCACCATAAAGAGTGTATAAACTCTACCATCAGAGTGTCAGTGAGGGAGAAATAAGACACCAAGAGATTAAGTAATTTCCTTATTTTTCACGTACTAAGATGGCTCCAAATAATTTCAAATCAGTTTTATTTTAAAGAAAAGAAATAGCAAATAGATGAGAATATTCCAGAAACTTCCTAAGGTCAAGATTTCAGGTTCTCTAAAAATTTGAAGGGAATGAAGAATAAGAACATGAGAGGTGACTCAAAAATATTAAATGACCCTGTGAGTATTTTAAGGTTATAATAAATTTTCCTGAGATAAGGATTTTTGTTCAAAACACATTTAATTTATAGCTAAAATAATGTAACTGTAAAATATCTACTTTTCAGTCTTCTTATGTTTTATTCACCATTTGTGAAGTACTGGTGAATAATTCTGCTCAGATGTTTTGCTAAAACTTTTGGCTGTCACTCAATTCCAAAACTGTAGGAATTGACATTTTTATGAAATGATCCCTTGAAACTGCTGAGTATTAAACTGAGGTTTTAATATGAGGAGATACAAGCTTTAGTTTCATAATGAAACTCAAGCAGCTCAGTTTAGTCCAAGTTTCACATGAACATAAAACTTAAAGACTAATGAAAACAATCACTGAACTTGATACATTAAATCCAAGCTCATAACCCTACTCTAACTGTCATGGCTATATTAATAGCACGCCTTTAATCTTATCGTTGAAATCCAAATATCTGGAATGATGCGTGAAATCTCACAATAAGTCAGAGCCCAGTTATCCATTATCAGAACCATGTTTTTCTTTATGTCCAAGCCATAATTAAATCCCAGCTTTCCGCCTATGAACTTGTGTATTTATCCATTCAGCAAACATCAGTGTGTGTCTACTGTATGTCAGGCACCATGATATCTTCTGAACACACAAAGTTGAATAAGGAGTTACTTGCCTTCAAAGAGCTAATGGTGATAGAAGTGATCATACAATTGTGATGAGTATGCTTTTAAAATGACAGGAGGATAAAAGAGGACCTTATAAATCATGCAGATCAAAGTACAATTGGGACTCCCCAGGTGGTGCAGTGGTAAAGATTCTGCCTGCCAATGCAGGAAATGCAAGAGTTGTGTGTTCAGTCCCAGGATTGGGAAGATCCCTTGGAGGAGGAAATGACAACATACTCCAGTATTCTCGCCTGGAAAATTCCATAAACAGAGGAGCCTGATGGTCTACAGTCCATGGAGTCTCAAGAGTTGGACATGACTGAGGACACACACACACACACACACACACAGTATAATTGAGGAGAAGTCTCCAGGGAATGAACATATTTTAAGGGAATAAATGGTAGGGAGGTAGGCAGGGGGAAGAGAAGGGATTCAAACAGATATCTCAGGCAGAGGTAGCATAAAGAGTGAAAACAAGGAAGCATGAAAGAGATAGACCCTCTAATTACAAGTAGCTAGGTATACATTACAGAAGCCTAGGGCATGTGGAAGGTGAAGCTAGAAAAGTAAAGATAGGCCAGTTTGTGGAAGGCCTTATACTAAACTCAAGAGTTTAAATCCTAGTTTGAAATCGTAGAGGAAAATAGAGATTTGAGTAGATGAGTGACATGATCAGGCTGGATTTTCAAAAGACGCCTCTAACAGCAGTGGGGAAGATGTAGGGAAGAGGGTGAGAATGGAGGTGATGGGGCAAGAAGGATGCTATTGGATCCCAATATGAGTCATAAGTCATTAAGATGGGAACCAGTAGAGTGTCAGTAAGAAAGACAAGGAGCAGATGAATAGGAAAATATTGAGAAAAGAGATTTCAGGGACTTGGCATCCAATTAGGCAAAGAGCAGAGAAATAATCTCAAATGCTGAGATAACCATTTTGATTCCAAGGAGTGGATGAGAGGGAATATAAAATGAAGAACAAACTTGGAAAGTGAAAATATTTTTCTGAATCATGAATGGTATGATTTATCATCTATGAAATTTTAAGAGAAAATCATCCATTTGGTAGATAGGTATGTGGATTTAGAATCCTCGAAAAAGCTCTGCACATATGCATTCAAGCGTCACACACACATGCATTCAAGCGTCAATGCATTATTTCTCTGCTTAGGGAGTAGAGACCTAGACGAGAAGAAAATTGGACTTTAAATAAAAAATGTATTGAATGGGCAAGTGAACAAAGAGAAAACAGGTGTTAATGGGTGCGTGCGCCACACACACAGCACTGAGAAGGAGCAGACAGGATTCCATGGAAAACCAGGAGTCAGTGAAACAAAGAAGAAAGTTTTACAAAAGGAATGCGGAAAGGGTTTCATTCACTCATTTGACAATGCCCTTATGCACCTGGCATGAGCCAGCACATGCCAGCAGCTGGGGTGCAGGGTGTGTAGCACAGAAAGTCCTTGCCCTCACTGTATCCTTGGACCACACTGGACAAGAGCCTCCTGGAGCACTCCTAGTTCAGGGTGAATAAGAGATGCGGTGTTTCTCTGGTTCAGTGGAATTAAAAAGAACCTCCACAGACCCACTTCAGAGAATAATTTTAAAAGTTGTATAAAACTCAGTCAATATAAAACTCTGAACTCATGGGTGCAGAGTTGCACTATCTCCCCGAGTCCACTCAAGTTTCACTCTTCATCTGAGAATTTAAATGCTTATCCAAGTTTCATTAACCAAAAAAAATCATAAGAATTTATCATTGCACACAGTGCAAAGAAATTGTCATTGCACTTTTGCCTAAAAAGCAATTGCTGTTTTATTTTTTTAAGCCATCACTTTTAGCTGTAATAAAAAGCAAAAAAATTTAAAGGAAATTTAAAAATCAAAGCTAAAGGAGGAGTCTATATTAGACATTATTTGTGGCCATCATTTTTGCTTAGGTATTTAATTCTCTGGGAATTCATCTAACCATGATATTAAGATAAAAACTTACCTTGCCTTTGATTCAAAATGATCTACTGCCTCTTTAGGTATATAAAGTACCATATGGTGTAAAAGGTAGGACTACTTTAGTCATCTATAGTCTATCCTGGAGGCCAATAACCAGACATTACCTTCATGATACTCACTTCTTCAAGGAATTATTGAATTTTGGCCCTATTGTGTGTGTGATGTTTTATTAATACAACATCCGCGTTGTTTTAAAGAAAGTATTCCTTTTATTTTAATATGCTACCTTCTTCCCTCCCTTCCCCCTCACAGTCCTTCACCCTAGAACTTAAGGGCAAAATTGCTTTTACCTCCTGAGATACATTTATCCTACACATGAAAGTGATTGGGCGGAGGAGGGTCTGTGTGTCACATGCTAAAATAATAGTGTTTCAGAGCACCTTTCCCATTGTCACCATCTGTACCCTCCAGAAGTATGGTTTCAATTTTGCTCTGGAAATATGAGTCAAGCTATGTTACCAACACATATTTTTCCCTGTCATAACATTTCACTTATTCTGTCGTCCGTGGACAGTTTATGGGTTGCATCTTTTACCTAGTCTTATTGAAATGGTATCTGCTTGCTCTTTGAATTCATTTTGCATTAGGGGAGGCAACATCAGATTCTGTGTCCAGTAAACAGAAGCACCTGGCCCGAGCACGTGTCATCGGTGCAGTACTGGCCCCTAGTAATGAACAGCAGTCAGAGGCCACTGAAGAGAGGTGAACATGCCAGACACTCTGCCTTCCTGTGTGGACTTCAGTAGGCATTAATGATCACTCCCTCACCCCTGTCCCAGGAATTAACCAAGCACATAATATGCAGAGTAGAAACAACCTAAAGCAAAGATGCAACAAACTGGAGCTTAATCACGGTCCTTTACCTGTTTCATAGCAGCTTTGTAAGTTCCTGGATCTGGGTTAAATGTCCCACTTGACTTTTCTTGTGTCTTGAGTAAAGCATCGAAGAAGCATACACAGTGCCCTTAGCTACAGGATTGTAGACTTTTCAAAACTTTATCACAACTGTAAGAAATTCTTTAAAGTTAAAAATTGTAGAGATATTAGTGTACTTTCTTAAGCAAAATGATGAAAGCAAAATGACAAGACACCACACTGGTTTTATTAATAAAACCATGCTTTTCTAGTGTTACTCTCATCAAAGTATTTCCATCAAAATTGATTCCTTAAAGCAGAAAAGGTACTCGGTCTTATTGTTTTCAAAAGTATCTATTATTTCAAGTCAAAATGAATTTTTTCATTATTTATAAAATGTAAGTATGAAAAGGAAGAACATAAAGAAAACAAATGGATTTTGATATCAAGTATAAATTAAACAATAAAATCTGGTATACTTTATAAGGAAATTTAACCAGAGTAATATCAGAAGAAGAAAATAAAATGAAATAAACAATAAGAGAATCATTTTACTTTCATAATGTACACTGCATTTCACAGTATAAAAATGACAATATCAGAAATAAATCACCAAACACTGACCTCAAGAGTAATAACAGCCACAGAGCAACTACTACACTCTTTAAAACAGATGGTGAAAAAAAAAAAAAGTCACAATCAGCTGCGTTTTTGATGAAAATAACATGCATAAAATATGTGAAATTTGACTCAGTTTTCCCTTTAAGTATAGGGATCTTAGGATCTTGATCCTAAGGATCTTGGAAACCTGGAATTGTTACTAAAGGTTTGTTAAGATTTGTTATAGGCTCCCTCAGCTTGAAATGTTAGTTTCCTTGAAAAAGCAATGGCTCTGTTATGAGCAAACCACAAGTTAATCAACATTGATGATGTGCATTGATACGTAGAGGAAGAAAAGACTGAGACTGGAAAAAGGAGGGGAAAATGCTTTATCTATTACAAATTTCTTTCAGCTTTGAGTCGAAAATAATGCAAGAGAAGATTATCAGCAAAATATGAATAGCAATAATCATCAAAAAATGACAGAAACCAAGGGTAAAAATGTGCTGAATGAAAATGAAAATAGCTTGATAGAGAAGAAAGTAGACACATTAAAATCAAGAGTAAAAATAATCAAATTGATGCCCCAGGTGCAAAGAAGGTAGAAAAATATTTTAGAGCTCTGAGAAACATTTGAGAGCTGAATTAAATAGGCTAAATTAATCTTTGAGCAATTTTCTTACTGGGGAAGACAGAATTCATTTTTTTTTCACCTTAGTGAATTTATTAATCTCCCCATAGGCAAAAAAGTCATTTACATTTTTTAAGTACAGAAAGATCTGTGGGTTTTCAAGGCAGCTTTATAAGACATGAGTCATCATTACAAGTGTGTGAACAATCAGGTTTTTAAAGTCCTTTATGTTTACACTTGTGGGTGATTTTAGAAATACTCGATGCAAATCTCAGTGTTCATAGCATTTCTTTCCTTGGCAAAGTAAACAGAAGAGAAAGGTCAAGTAAAATTCTTAAAATTTCTTTGAAGTGAAAGTAAAGTCACTCAGTGGTGTCTGATTCTTTGCAACCCCATGGACTGTAGCCCACCAGGCTCCTCCCTCCATGGGATTTTCCAGGCAAGAATACTGGAGTGGGTTGCCATTTCCTTCTCTAGGGTATCTTCCCGACCCAGGGATTGAACCCAGGTCTTCGGCATTGCAGGCAGACGCTTTAACCTCTGAGCCACCAGGGAAGACCCAAATTTCTTTACTTACTATTAAATAAAGTGTGAGTAACTAATGCATTGTATTAAGGGCAGATTAATTCATTTTATATGGAGATAGGAAGTATATCCTATTTTTTCAAAATTATTAGCCAATTCTTATTGATTCTGTTTTGTGAAAATGTATCCATCTAATATCCTACATACACACACACACACGTTCAAAAGATTGAACATAAAGTACCTTTCTATTTTCCTCCTGAAAAAAAATCATAAAATTTCCATATTCTAAATTAGTGACTCCAAATAAGTGAGTGAAACAAAATTAGAAATTTTGACTCCGTGAAACTCTGAAGTTAGTGGAAGATAATGTTTCAAAATTTTCCAACAGATACTAATTTTCAGAATTTGGAAACAAAAAAATCAGAATTCCTGAAAACTATCATGAATTCCTGAAATATTAGGTTAGTCAAAAATGCTTCCAACATTCTTATTCTCTTTCATGATTATTATAGATCATTACACAATTGCTTTGGAAATAAGAAATGTTAAGTTGGATGGCTTTTGCAAAGAACTGTCACCTGTAGCAAATATTAAAATAACAGAAAACTCTAATAAACATTATTAGGTAGTATCTGTATAATGTAACCTTCAGACCTATTATTAAGGTCATGTGCTAAAATTTCGGTTGAAGGATATGTTTGGCTTCCAAAACTTGTGACTTCTTGGGATAACACTAACAGGGTTTGTATAAAGTATGTGAATAACTTATTAATATTTATTTTACCACAATGACTCATTGTTAGCCAGCACGGGTCACAAGCATAGTTACGACATAGCACCAGCTACCAATAGGCTGATGAATGGACCACCTCCCTTCTGCCTGCTCCTGTGCCAGGTCCTGGAAGTGTCAACTTTGACCTTCTACTCCACAGCGCTGGCATCTCCCACTCCTGCTTTCTGCTTGGCATCTGTGGATTCCTTCCAACCAGTAACATCTCTTTATAGATTCTCACGTGACAACTATCATACTTTTTTCCATTTTCCCATTTTAGGGACTAATTTTTCTCAGGATTCAGAAAATGTGAACTTCCCAAAGGAATGTTGGGTAGGAATTCCCACTGGGAGTTCTTGTTCTTTGGAGGTATGTGTACGTGCATGAGGGCTTCCCAAGTGGCTCAGTAGTAGAGAATTCGTCTGCCAGTGCAGGAATACAGGGGGCAAGGGTTTGATCCCTGGGTCAGGAAGATACTCTGAAGGGGGAAATGACAACAGAATCCAGTATTCTTGCCTGGGGAATCCCATGGAAAGAGAAGCCTGGTGAGCTACAGTCCATGATGTTGCAAAGGGTCAGATGTGACTGACTGACTGAACACACACAGCACAGTATGGGCATGTATGTATGTAAATGTGTATTGGATGTGTCTCATCCATATTGTATTCCTTCAAAGCAGCATTTTATCTGCTAATCATAGCAACATTCGGGCAACATAACACCTATAAGCTTTTCCACTGCTCCTCAAAGTTATTTCATAAAACACAGCTTGGATAGTCTTTTTCGCCTAATATAGAATTATTTCTTACTGACTAGGTAGAAAAAGGATTGAATGAGTGAATGAAATTCATAATACTATATTTTTGCTTAAACTTTTGCATTACCAAAGTTTTCAGAAGCACATTGATAAAGGTTGGTGAATTACAAATGTTTCTAACCTATTTTATGTAGTAGAACATAGCAATTTGTTTATATTTTCAATGATTTTATCCCTTACTGCAAAATTCATCATCTTACTATAATAGTAACATCACTGCCAATTTCATAAAACTTTATAAAAGATCTTTAAATGGAGCCAGCTTACCAGGCTCTTCCGCCCATGGGGTTTTCCAGGCAAGAGTACTGGAGTAGGGTGCCATTGCCGTCTCCGTTTAAATGAATAGATGTTATATTTACATGTGTGTATATTTTAAACCAGGACTTAGATTCCTGACATAACACCAACAGTAACAATTTTAGTGGGAAAAAAAACTCCCAAGTTTCTACAATTTTGTGAAGTCTTCTGATTTTGTAAAGGATGAATTGAAAGATTAAGAGTATATGACACAAATAAAATGCACCTATAGGCTAAGTTTCAGTTCGGTTCAGTTCAGTCGCTCAGTCATGTCTGACTCTTTGCGACCCCATGAATCGCAGCACACCAGGCCTCCCTGTCCATCACCATCTCCGAGTTCACTCAGACTCACGTCCATCAAGTCCATAATGCCATCCAGCCATCTCATCCTTTGTCGTCCCCTTCTCCTCCTGCCCCCAATCCCTCCCAGCATCAGAGTCTTTTCCAATGAGTCAACTCTTCGCATGAGGTGGCCAAAGTACTGGAGTTTCAGCTTTAGCATCATTCCTTCCAAGGAAATCCCAGGGCTGATCTCCTTCAGAATGGACTGGCTGGATCTCCTTGCAGTCCAAGGGACTCTCAAGATTCTTCTCCAACACCACAGTTCAAAAGCATCAATTCTTTGGTGCTCAGCCTTCTTCACAGTCCAACTCTCACATCCATACATGACCACAGGAAAAACCATAGTCTTGACTAGACGGACCTTAGTTGGCAAAGTAATCTCTCTGCTTTTGAATATACTATCTAGGTTGGTCATAACTGGTATAAGATATCAGTTTGGACCTCTGTGAATGTACTCACTACTTTACACATGACAACTGCTCCACAGTGCGGCAGGAAACAAAGTTGAACGGGAGAGTAAGAGGTAGGGAAAAGTAGGAAGAGGTAGAAGCCAATACATTCCAAGCAGGGAGCTGGCGATACACTTCCACTACAAAAGAAATGGTGCAGAATTACACAAATGCCCTCGGCAATTGTGGAATACTGTACCATCTTAGAATACCTCTGCTTGTTTGTTTGGTATATAGCAAGGTAGTAACTCAAGTGATGATGACAATTTCTTTTCAACTTCAGCTTGTGATGTTTCAGTCACTTACATACTAGATAGCTTTACTCATTTTGATGGTGACTCATGGCTCAGAGGTTAAAACGTCTGCCTGCAGTGCAGGAGACCTGAGTTCGATCCCTGGGTCAGGAAAATCCCCTGGAGAAGGAAATGGCAACCCACTCCAATATTCTTGCCTGGAGAATCCTATGGACGGAGGAGCCTGGTGGGCTACAGTCCACGGGGTCGCAAAGAGTCGGACACGACTGAGCGACTTCACTTTCACTTTCATTGTTGACAATGCAGGAAGATGGAAGCTCCAAAAGGCACAATTTTGATTTCTATGTACATGAGAAGCAAGCTGAAATGCTACGTTCATCTTCAAAACAAGGACTCATTGGCTGACAAAAGTGCAACTCTAACTCTTGCCTCTTGGTTGTCAATGTTTTGGGATAATAATACTTTTCCAGTGTGAACTCAGGAATTACTCGATAAAAACATATCCATTCTTATGGACAGATGGATGAGAAATTCAATGCAAATGTAAACCACATGCTTCCAAAAACGTACATTGCAGAAGGTGAATGTTTTTTAAAAAATACTTGGCATGTATTCCAGAGTCAGCTTACAGCAGAGTTGGAATTCCCTTTGAAAGTTCCAGATGTGATGACTGATCAGACAATATCACAATTGCTATGTAAATAAAATTGTGTCCAAGCTCTGTAATGAGTCTTTGTGAAGTGGTAGTCATTTCCTCTCAGATATTATTCACAGAGTTAACAAAGTGGGTTGAATTTTGCACAACAAGACTTGTTTCTGAATTGCCAAAGTGAATAATCTCTGACATGAATGCATATTCTGAATTTAAGCAAAACTCAAGGAGGAAAGTTATTTCACTCAGAGCACTGTTTGAGGGTCTACGAGAATATTCTGTGGAGGCAGTTTTTACCAGGGGGTGTCTATTGATTGATGTCTCATGTGCCTAAAGGATCACATGAAAGGGAATGTTAAAGCATGTGTTATGGACTGAATTGTATCCCCCCACTTCAAATTCATACACTGAAGCCCTAAACCCTAATATTTCAGAATGCGATCATATTAGGAGATACGACTTCTAAAGTAGTAATTAAACTAAAACAAGGCTGTTAGTTCCTAAGTGGTGTCATAAGTAGAGGAAATCTGGATACATAGGAAGATAGCGGAGATGTGTACACACAGAGGAAACACTACGGGAGGACAGCGAGAAGGCAGACGACGACGAGCCGAGGAGAGATGATCGAAAGATGTCTTTTCAACATTTGTATAACTCACCAACTCTGTTGCAGCTCAGTTCACTTAAAATGAATCCATTTTAAGTGAAGATTATGATGAGCTTGACAAATGTCGGCATTATCACAGTAAGATGCAGAATAATTCCACTGTGCTCTTTTCCAGCTAATCCAGCTCACCGCTAGCCTTCATCAACCACTGGCATGCTTTCCATCTCTCTCCACTGGATTTGTCATTTCCAGAGTTTCATATAAAGAGACTTATTCAGTGTGTACTCTTGTGTCTGGCTTTTCCTCATTGCACTTTTGCTATTTTTGAGATCCATCCATATTATTAAATGGATTAATAGCTTGTTCCTTTTTATTGTTGAGTAATATCTTGTGACATGGATATTGTCACAGTTGTTTATCTATTCACCAGCTTATAGATATGCTTACAATTTTTGACTATTATGAATAAAACTACTACAAGCATTCAAACACAAGTTTTTACATAGATACATATTTTCATTCTCTTTGGTAAATATCTCAAAGTGGAATTGCTAGATCATATGGAAAATGTATGGTTAACATGAAAGAAACTGCCAGTTTCCCAAAGTGAGGGTGTTATTTTGCAGTTGTACCATAAATAGATGAAGTTCCAAAATCCAACACTTTTTATTGCTAATAATTTTATTGTGAGGAGTGGAGCTCATTTTGCTTTGGAGTTGGAGTTGCATTTCTCTGATGGCTGATAATGATGAGCATTTTTTATGTGCTCACTGGCCATTTGTAGTTTATTATTTTTGAAGAAGCAACTGTTCAAATATTTTGCTCTCTATTATTGGGTTTATGCTCTTCTTACTATTGAACTCTATAATGTAAGGCTACAAGTCTCTGGTCAAATACACATATTGCGTGCATTTTCTCCCATTCCGTGGCTTCCCTTTTTGTTTTCTTAATTACATAATTCAATGAGCAAGTTTTTTTGATAGTCAAATTTATCAATGCTTTCTTGTCTTAAAATGTCTTTGCCTATCTCAAGGCTGAGAAGAATTTTCCTACATTTTATTTTAGAAATTTTACCATTTTAACTGTTACATTTAAAACATTTTGTTAATTTTCAAATATGTCATGAGCTAAAAGTCAATGTTCTTTCTTTTATTGCCCCAATATCACTTGTTAAAAGGTAATATTCTTTATCCATTGAATACATTGGCATTCTTGGTAATAAATCAATGGAAGTTATATGTGTGATATATTTCTGGCATTCCCAGTCTTGACTATTTATTTATATGTCTATCCCTGTGCCAATGTTACTGTCAAAATTACTGCCTTGTTATAATAATGAAAGACATATTTAACTGCTCTACTCCCTCAGTGATCTGAAACAGACTATTTGGGAGTTACCTAGCTATGCAGGAACACATTTGGAGATACTATCATCAAATTAATGAGACAACTCTAATATCATTTAAATTACCTGTAAATAGAAAGATAAACATCCAAATTTATAAGATACAGCTTCACAAACAAGGGTTGTAGTGAAAGTCAAGTGGAAACTGTGTATAAAAGAGGGAATGAGAGTATGAAGACTAGGAATAATGGAAAACAAAGTCATTCCAAACAGGGAAGTACCATCCTTAGTGGAAAATACTTGAAATGTGTCTGAGTTGTGTTACAATAGCAATAGTTATAGGAATTCAAAATGAAGAGAAATTAAATCTAAATTACAATAAGCCCAGAGCAGAAGAGATTCAAATGAAAAGTTAATAAGAGACATGAAGGGGAAAAAAAATTAATGAAGAAGTTATTTTGAAAAATGGAAAGAATCACAGAGGATGTGAGAGCAATAGAAGGTAGGCAATGAAAGTAGAATACATTCATATAACTATTAATGGGAAAAAGAAGAAATCAACAGAATATTTTACACTCTTATTCTAGAAAACTTCCTAGAAATAAAAGGAGACCTACGTCTATATATTGAAAGTCCTCATTGTATATCTTAGAAAACTGGAGTGTCCTGATAAATCTATTATAGACTTAAAACGAAATTAAAAATTGAGAAAAAAACATTCAGGGGATCCAAGAGAAAAAGATAGTCCTTCAGAAAAGGGAAGAAAATACTGCTGATGAGCTTCTCAGCAACCATATACAAGCAAGAAAATGGTGAGCCAACTTTAAAGAAACTATACAAAACAAAGTTAGAATCAATGAATTTTATATCCAGCTAAGACTTCCTTCGGAGAAGGAAATGGCAACCCACTCCAGTATTCTTGCCTGGAGAATCCCAGGGACAGAGGAGCCTAGAGGGCTGCCATCTATGGGGTCGCACTGAGTCAGACACGACTGAAGAGACTTGGCAGCAGCAGCAGCAGCAAGACTTCCTTACCAAGGAAAGTCAATCTATTGACCATGGACTTCCTGACAACTGCCAATGAAGCAACAGAAGAATAGAACAACATTTTCAGAAACTCAATAAAGCAAACGTGGATCCAAGGGTGTTATATTCAGCCAAACTATTCTTCAAATGTTAAGGCTATAAAAAAGTAGTTATAAACTTGCAGGATCTCAGGAAATACTTTACTCATGAGCCTAATCTGAGAAACTCAACAGAAGGATGAACTTTATCCAAGAGATTACTGAGAAGCTTTAGCAAGGGCAGATGGATTTAATATGTGTGCATAATTTTTTTGTCAACTTATTACATGGGTAAGTTGAAACAATCACTATCGCACAATCAAGATACAGGGGGCACTTCCCTGGTGGCTCAGTGGTAGAGAATCAGCTTGCCAATGCAGGAGACCTGGGTTGGATCCCTAGTCTGGGAAGGGATGTGTTGCAGAGCGACTAGGCCTGTGTGCCACAACTACTGAGCCTGTGCTGTAGATTCTGGGAGCTGCAACTACTGAAGCCCACGCAGCCTAGAGTCTGTGCTCTGAAACTAGAGAGTAGCCCCCCACTCAGCGCAACTAGAGAAAAACCGGTGCAGCAATGAAGACCCAGCGCAGCCAAAAATAAATGAATAAATGAATAAAGTTATTATTTTTCTTAACACAGGGATTTGGGGCACCTTGTGACACATCCAGACTCTCCACTCCAGTTTTGACAGTGGAGTGAGGGCTGGCCACAGCTTCTTCTGGAGTGCATGGTTGGAGATGGACAGCTATTATCTAACATTTCTGTCTTCCTACGTAGCCCTTCTCTTAGTGTCTTGGCTAGAGAGAGCATACTTCTCTTGGGGCTTTTTTAAAATGTTCCCACTGGCATTATTGAGCAGCTGGCCTCTCCAGACCCAGTGTGGGACAGATGAGTCGGAAAGAAAAGGTCAGAGAGCTCAAAACTGTGTCATTCCTTGGGTGCTAAGCTCGCTGTTTGGTTGTCTTCTTCCCTCCACTTTTCAGAGCCTACTTATATTTTTCAATATATAATATCCAGGGATTTTAGATGTACTCAGTGGGAGGACAGTGGAAAGTATATTTATTCCATCTGTTGCTCTCAATATCCTTACCTCTTACAGCAATTGTTCTCACTAAAAGGCTAATAGTCATAATTGAGTTCATTTTCTCTGGACACATTTCTTCATCTGCTACAATCAAACACAATTAAATTAACTCAACATTGGTAAATGGTTTTCCTTTCTTGGTTAACAAATGAGCTACACAGGCATTTACTTTAATTTTAGCCTTATTTCAATATTTTAAATCTTAAAAAAAATTTTTGTCTCAATGAGCTATTCAATTTTAAGATGTCTAATTTTTCTGAAAATTGCTTTTCTGTGAGTGGGATTATTATAATGAGTGCTTAATCTAATAATATCAATGCATATAGTATTAGTTTACCACAGTTACAGTGTCACTGCCTAATAAACACAATGCTTTGCCCTCTAATTGGGTAACAAAGAATTCACCCTCCACTTTTTCTTGAAAGTACAACACGCAAACCCAACTTTTCTTTCTTGATTTTGACATGTTGTGTAGGTACTATAATCAAAAAATAAATAATTAAATGTGATAAGTATGACATTCAAAATGCTGTTATAATTGGATTGCAGTAATTTGCAGTATACCAAGTAGCCTGCCTCTTGAGAAATCTATATGCAGGTCAGGAAGCAACAGTTAGAACTGGACATGGAACAACAAACTGGTTCCAAATAGGAAAATGAGTACATCAAGGCTATATTTTGTCACCCTGCTTATTTAACTTATATACAGAGTACATCATGAGAAACACTGGGCTGGAAGAAGCACAAGCTGGAATCAAGATTGCTGGGAGAAATATCAATAACCTCAGATATGCAGATGACACTACCCTTATGGTAGAAAGTGAAGAAGAACTAAAAAGCCTCTTGATGAAAGTGAAAGAGGAGAGTGAAAAAGTTGGTTTAAGGCTCAACATTTAGAAAACGAAGATCATGGCATCTGGTCCCATCACTTCATAGGAATGGGAAATAGATTGGGAAACATTGGAAACAGTGTTAGACTTTACTTTTTTTGGCTCCAAAATCACTGCATATGGTGACTGCAGCCATGAAATTAAAAGATGCTTACTCCTTGGAAGGAAAGTTATGACCAACCTAGATAGCATATTCAAAAGCAGAGACATTACTTTGCCAACAAAGGTCCATCTAGTCAAGGCTATGGTNCTTTTTTTGGCTCCAAAATCACTGCATATGGTGACTGCAGCCATGAAATTAAAAGATGCTTACTCCTTGGAAGGAAAGTTATGACCAACCTAGATAGCATATTCAAAAGCAGAGACATTACTTTGCCAACAAAGGTCCATCTAGTCAAGGCTATGGTTTTTCCAGTGGTCATATATGGATGTGAGAGTTGGACTGTGAAGAAAGCTGAGTGCCGAAGCATTGATGCTTTTGAACTGTGGTGTTGGAGAAGACTCTTGAGAGGTCCCTTGGACTGCAAGGAGATCCAATCAGTCCATCCTAAAGGAGATCAGTCCTGGGTGTTCATTGGAAGGACTGATGCTGAAACTGAAACTCCAGTACTTTGGCCACCTCATGGGAAGAGTTGACTCATTGGAAAAGACCCTGATGCTGGGGGGGATTAGGAGCAGGAGGAGAAGGGGATGACAGAGGATGAGATGGCTCAATGGACATGAGTTTGGTTAAACTCCAGGAGTTGGTGATGGACAGGGAGGCCTGGTGTGCTGCGATTCATGGGGTCGCAAAGAGTTGGACACGACTGAGTGACTGAACTGAACTGAAGTAGCAACAGAAAGCAGTGTAATTGTTACATCTAATCCTGTCACAATTACTCAATGTTGTTGCTACAGTATGAAAGCAGTATAGACTGTACAACTGAATGAGTATGGCTGTGTTTCAATAAAAGTTTATTTACAAATAATGGAACTCATGACCTGAGGGGGAAAAATGCACACTGGATATGAAATTTATAAACAAGCAAGTATAATCTATAAAGATAAAATAGCTGTTTCCTCTAAGAGGTAGAGAGGAAAGAGGGCTGACTTGAACAAGAAGGAGCTTTCTTGAGTTACAGAAATATTTTATATCTTGATTGGGGCATTGGTTACATTGGTTTATACATTTTCACATTAAACTGTACACTGAAATCTGTGCATTTTACTATATGTAATTATACTGCAATAAAGCATGGAAATATAATGACAAACTATTAACACAGATGAAATGACTTGTATAGACTGTATTCTAAATAGCAGTATTGTATCTATGCTAAATTTCTTGAGTTTGATAGTTGTATTGTGATTCGATTCCCTGGGTCAGGAAGATCCCCTGAAGAAGGAAACAGAAACCCACTCCAGTTTTCTTGCCTGGGAAATCCCATGGACAAGGAGGCTAGCGGAGTACAGTCCATGGGATTGCAAAGAGTCATATACGACTTAACAACTAAACAACAAGAAAAAATGTGATTATATAGGAGACTATTCTTGTTGATCTGAAATATTTAGGAATGTAATATCTTGATACCTATGAACTGCTTCTGAAATAGTTTAGCTGAAATGAGTGTGTATGTATGTTTGTGTGTGTGTTTATGTACAAAGAAAGAGGTTGAACAAATGCTTCAAAAGTTAATAACTGGTGAATCTTGGTAAAGGTTCTACTCCACTCTCAGCAACTGAAGTCATAACTAGGTAAGTAACAATAGGTGCTAGGGTGAAGAAATATAAAGCTCTGAGCAGGGGAAAGGCTGTGAAGTCAGGGTTTGGAAGATAGGACAAGGTGACTTGTCAGGTGTACAAGAATCTTCAAGGCTGGGCATTTCCTTTCTCGAGTTTGACAGTTGGCATGAGATTCAGTGCTAGATGAAGAATTAAATAAGTACAAAATGCTAAACAAATTATCCTAAACCGTGCAATCTAAAGCAAAGTCCATCACACTCTAGCATCTGAAACTGTACCATGTAACTATGTCCACTGGGGTTTCCCTGGTAGCTCAGCTGGTAAAAAATCCACCTGCCTGCGTTCAGTCCCTGGGTTAGGATGATCCCCTGGATGAGGGCACGGAAATGCACTCAAGTATTCTTGCCTGAGGAATCCCCAGGGACAGAGGAGCCTGGCGGGCTACAATCCATGGAGTTGCAAAGAGTTGGACATGACTGAATGACTAAGCGCAGCACAAGGCAACTATGTCCAGGGCATTCTTTCTCCATTGCTTTGGGAGACTCCACTTCCAATCTGACACCATGCCCTGAAACAGGAACATAAGTCGGGAAAATAAAGTAATTCAATCATGAAAAAATGAATATGTCTCTTAAAATTATTTCAATGAATAATTTATTTCACAAAGTAAGTGAATGACAGAACCCTAAGGCACTGGTATTTAATTGTCATTAAAAAAAATTTTTTTTTGGTCTAAATAGCAATACTATATGTAAAAATTATTCAGTATCAGAATCTTACTATAAAAAACATCTATCCACATAAGACTAGTTGTATTGGTTCTTAGTCTTTCCTTACTTCTTGCCTAGCTGTGTTTCACAATAGTATTGCTCTGTGGTATATTTTCTGTAAAACAAATGGAACTTATTTTATATCTGTGCATTTAAATTCTCAATTAGAAAATACCTATGTATTAAGTTTTTATATTCTCTGGAGTTTGAAATGGTTGTCTATATTGTTATAAACTTTTAACTACTGGTAACATCAATGGATTTCAGAAATCCCATAGTCCTATTGTCTTAGAGGTATAATTATTTTTTAACGGGTTTGAAGTTTTAGTCCTGGTTGTTCAATATTAAAAGAAAACATATTGATTATTTCAAACTGGGTACATAATAGTGTATTTAGGTTGAGTGAATAAGGTAATTTGGTAAACATATGTTAGAATTTCTTCTCCCCTGGCCCCAAATGTCAAGCAATCACTAAGGAATTTTTTTTTTTCAATAAGCTCATGAATATAACTAACATGTCAATATGTTTAGGAGTTTTCCTTTTCAGCCTTTAAACATTTACTAGTGCAACTTTTCTATAGCTTGTGATTTGGACATACATTACATTGTCAGTGTTATGACAATGTATTTAATCAGTACGTCATAGTCCAGGCTTACCAGGTGGCTCAGTGGTAAAGAATCCACCTGCCAATGCAGGAGACACGGGTTTGATCTCTGGGTTGGGAAGATCCCCTGGAGAAGGAAATGGCAACCCACTCCAGTATTCTTGCCTGGAAAATCCCATGGACAGAAGAGCCTGGTGGGCTACAGTCCAGGGGGTTGCAAAGAATTGGACACGACTGAGCAACTAACTCATACTCACAGTTAAATAAGTAGAAACTGCTTACTCCAACAGCAATAAATAGCATATCTCTTGGTGATAGTGGTAAGAAAAACTGGTTAAGGAAGCAGACCTGGCTTGAAAAGTATAGATGATACTTAGTCAAGAGAGCCCCAAATGGAGCATTTGGATGATTAGAATAGATTTAACCAAAAAAAAAGCAGAGTAAAGATCTAAGTCCAGGCTCAAGGAAAAGGCTTGTGCAATTTTGATAATTAAAGGAGGTTTCCAGGTATTTGCAAAATTAATACCATGAGGAATAATGAATCATTTCCTTATTTCACTTAGTCGTGTCCAATCAATGGATTGTATAGTCTATGGAATTCTCTAGGCCAGAATACTGGAGTGGGTAGCCTTTCCCTTTTCCAGGGGGTCTTCCCAACCCAGGGATCAAACCCAGGTCTCCTGCATTACAGGCGGATTCTTTACCAACTGAGCCACAAGGGAAGGCCCATTTCTTTATGGTGTTTTGTAAACAACACTAGCTTTCCATTAAATCTGTAAAGCTAATTATTATTATCCTAGCACACTCCAGTGTTCTTTCCTGGAGAATCCCAGGGGTGGTGGAGCTTGGTGGGCTGCCGTCTATGGGGTCGCACAGAGTTGGACACAACTGAAGTGACTTAGCAGTAGCAGTAACAGCACACTGATGTGGATGGATTCCTTCCAGAATAATATTTTAAACTTAAAATATATACCACTTTGTAATTTACCAATTACACCAATCATGTTTCATTAGTCTCTTTTATGACTTTTAGGCAAAGAAATCATAGATTGCTGACTCAGTGCCATACTGCAGAGACCAGTTCAGGGTCCAATAATCATTCTATTTGATGCAAATGAAATTAAAATAGAATTCAGATGCCATATGTTTAACACTTCTTTCCATAATGTCAATCAACATGAATTCAGTGTCTCCTTTGTACCTCCGCCAGGTGATCAAGGTCAGTATCAGTAGTGATCAATCATGTCCATAGTGGGCACCTTTGATAAAATATGACAAGGACACCTCTCTCTGACCTTCCTCCCCCAAACTTAGAACCCCAATCTGAAAATGAGACAGACAACAGATGGATCCCAGTTGATAGACATTCTCCAAAGCACCTGATCAGGACTCCCCCAAATTGTTGAGGTCAACAAAAACAAGGAAAGCCTGAGAAACTATCACAGGCAGAAGGAGCCAAGGACACAAAACAACTTAAGTATAATTTAGTTAGGCACCAGGTGTCTTGGATGGGACCCTGGTAGAAAAATGGCATTAGGTAAAAAGTAAGAAAATCTGAATCATCTATGGACTTTAGCTAATAAAAATGTGTCCATATTGTTTCATTCATTGAAACAAATGTATCATAATAATGTAAGATGTTAACAACTGTAGGAACAAGGATTGGGATATATGGGAGCTCCTGTCCTTCAGTTCAGTTCAGTCACTCAGTCATGTCCAACTCCTTGCAATCCCATGGCTACAGCATGCAGACCTCCTTGTCCATCACCAACTCCCAGAGTTTACTCAAATTCATGTCCATTCAGTCGGTGATGCCATCCAACCATCTCATCCTCTGTCATTCCCTTCTCTTCCTGCTTTTAATCTTTCCCAGCATCACAGTCTTTTCAAATGAGTCAGCTCTTCGCATCAGGTAGCCAAACTATTAGAGTTTCAGCTTCAACATTAGTCCTTCCAGTGAATATACAGGACTGATTTCCTTTAGGATGGAGTAGTTGGATCTCTTTACAGTCTTGTTCTTAAGTTCACAATTTTTCTGTAAATCTAAACATTTTAAAATTAAGAGTTTGATTTAAAAAAAGGTCCTCCTTCACATTTTACTAGTGGTTATTGTCATCTTTCCTCTCCAAAATAATTCCACATGTTATCGTGTATCTTATCAAATATTATATTTAGCATATGCACAATAAAATATTACCTGTGAAACAGAGTTACATCATACACTGATGATAGAGGACTTATAGGATTTGCTGCTACTGCTGCTAAGTCGCTTCAGTCGTGTCCGACTCTGTGCGACCCCATAGACGGGGCAGCCACCAGGCTCCCCCGTCCCTGGGATTCTCCAGGCAAGAACACTGGAGTGGGTTGCCATTTCCTTCTCCAATGCATGAAAGTGAGAACTGAAAGGGAAGTCGTTCAGTTATGTCCAACTCCTAGCGATTTAGTTATCTTCAATTTTGTAGTCTTCATCTTGTTTCTCAAATGACAAAACTAAGCTCTAAAACCTGAATTTGCAAATTATCTTAACATTCAAAATATTATTATATAACTCGGTGGAACTGACAGATATCTATATCATTCTCAAGGCTGCAAAAAGAAACCTGAGGCTGTAAAAAGGCTGGGACTGGACTCAGGTGTTCTGGCTCCTAAGATGACGCTTCATTCCTATCCCACTTAATTTGCCTCTTGCCCTTCATTTGTGGCATTTAAAACAAACCTATTCTAATAAGCAAATAAAACATTCAACTATGTGGTAACAAATGATATCTTGTTCAAGGAATTTCATGAATAGAAAAATAACTTCAAATACCAAATATTCAAATGCAAAAATGTATGACTAAGCCCAGCCTCTGGAAACTGACAAAGCATTCTTTTCATCCATGCCTATGGCAACTTTTCCCAATCGATGGGCCAGAAATTGAGACAAAATATTTTTTAAGAAATCAAAGTTGAAATAAGCAATACTTAAAGGGGCCAAAATCATCAAATCTGGAGAGACTCTGAAACTCAGCTGTGAGGTTCCCATTGGCAGCTGCCGTTTCTACTTTGACTAGGACTGGGAGAAGTAACACCATTGTGTACTTTGTGTGTGTGCTTTTTTTTTTTTTATTGTGTTTGTCAAAAGTTATAGAGACAGACACTGTTCTTCATTTCAGAATATCTTAAATTGTGCCTAATGACTTCAGCTGTGAATGGATACAATAAAGACAAGCAATAATAAATAAACGATTATATTTCTGGGTGGCAGAAGTAGTTCCAGCTGTTGGTCTAATTCTATCTTTGTAGAAAACTGCTTTCAGCAAACTCATCCCAAATTGCTTCACTAGCTTGGATGACTGAGATATCATCTGAAAGCTTTAAAAAATGTGGTTCAGAACAATTAGGTCAGAAGTATAACAAAGTAAATGGGGGGATAGATAATCTCTTCAAGGAATTTATATTGAACTGAAGGGAGAAGGATATTTATCAAAATTCAATTTTATATTAACTAAAGCTAGGAATTCGCAGGTACTTAATTTAATTAGAAAAAAGCAGTTTACTGTCATCAACTTTTGTAGAATATGTGTATTACAAAATGGTGAATTTATTATTTTTTCTAGTTACAGACAAAAACACTCTTGTGGATTAAATTGTATCATATCATTCATATCATTAATAATATCCTTAGATTTATGAAATCAGCTTGATCCTTTCGCATCAATATAAAGTTCATTGAATGTATGTGTCCTACATCAAGTCCTGGAAAAAACTAGATGAGAATTTTGTCAAGTCTAGAGAATCCAAAATCTACAAGCATGAAGCTAAAATATTTTAGAGCTTCGAGGGACATAAAAGATGATATAATCCATTCACATTATTTTACAGATGGGGAAGTTGAGTAACAGAATGATGAACCACATTGCAGTACTTGATACATGAATTTGTTAAAAAGCTGGCCCTAGTACACATGTTTAATTATAACTAATCATGTTCCATTTCTGTTTCATCATGCTTCCTCTCAATGAAGGTTTCTCCAGGAAGCCTGGTTTTGCCCACTAAAATGCATTGTGTGGATTTTTTGCAACCCATAGACTGGAGCCCACCGGGCTGCTCTTTCCATGGGATTTTGCAGGCAAGAATACTGGAGTGGGTTTTCATTTCCTCCTCCAGTGGATCTTCCAGACCCAGGGATTGAACCCGCATCTCCTGCATTGGCAGGCAGATTCTCTACCACCGTGCCACCTGGGAAGCCAAGATTTCTCAAAGTTTAGTTAGTAGAAAAGTAGGACCAAAATGAGCTGGATATTTCATGCTAATTCCTGGGTCCTATCCACAATTCCTCATTGAGAACCTGCCAGGCATTTAGGGTGGGGAGCAAGCTATAGTATTAAAAAGCCATGAGAGGGATCTTCTGAATTCTGCTTGTGAATAATTGCACTAAATTGGTGTGTATAAACTTTATCTGATCATAATTCACCTGCAGGGCTTATCAAATATGGAAAATTCTACTGCATAGGACCACATATGTACACATGCACACACACACACACACACACACACACACACACACACAAATGAATCCAGGTTTTCAAATGGTGAAAACTTATTATGATATGTAATCTAGTTAATGTACCAACACAATTTCCTGGTTTTAATATTATTCCATAGCTACAGATAGGCATATGATTCTTCCAGTGGTCATGTACAGATGTGAGAGTTGGACCATAGTGATGGCTAAGTGAGGAAGAATTGATGGTTTCGAATTGTAGTGCTGGAGAAGATTCTTAGGAGTACCTTGGACTGCAAGGTACTGACAACAAAACAGTCAATCCTGAAGGAAATGAGACAGTGAGAAAATATTGTGAATTTTTAATCGTTAATGATAAACTGCCTGGGGGCAAATACAGATCCATGGGCATGGCCCATAACAAAGTTAGTAGGAAAATTAAAGAAATTGGAGCTTCTTTGTGAGGTTCTCTACTCCAGTTATATTTTTGCTTTACCCCAAATCTAACCTATTATTAATTGCAAGTTCTGTCCACAAAGCGCAGAACATTTGGGGTCTGTGGATTATTAGGCAATAATGGAAGAAAAACAAAATACAGCCACAAAGACCAATCAGCCTCCACTGTGGAAAGTCAAGGACAATCTACTTCAAATCAGCATTTTAAAATTCTACAGCTTATCATTCCAAACTGCTGCTTGGTGAGTTGAGTAAGAAATATAACTCCCCAAGACCCTGGCTGCTGCCAGAAACAGCAATCAGCAGGAAGAGTGCCTTTGAGTCCCCCATTCCCGCCCCTGGAGCAACTGTGCAGTTCCAAGGGACAAGACAGCATACACCAAAAGGCCAGAATCCGCCAGACCAGCCCCAGGTCTGTCAGGTAGATCTTTGAATGAACGTTGTCATTTTTCATTGGTATTGAAAATTTGAATATTTTTTCAACTGATATTGTGTTTAGGTCCAGAACTTTCAGGAATATACAATGCAGGTCGTACTTTATGCAGGTGACCCTGTGCCCCTCACAAAGAGTGACCTTTTGAAGCCTTTCTGTTTCTATTCTTCATCATCTGACACCAGAGAGTCGCCCGTTCCTGGTGCTCCTCCCGACTAGACTAATGTGGATTTGTACCCCTCATGACCCATTAAGTTGTACATGGGAGTTTCCTACATTCATGGATTATCTCTCCTCTTATACTATAAGCTCCTTGAGGGGCAATTTTCATTCTTTCCTATGTCACAACACCTGGAACATGGCAGATAAATTAATGCTGATTAGTTGACTATATTTCTGCTTATTCTAGTACCAATATCATAACTATCACTACCTACAAATCGTAGTATGTATAGCATGGTTTTGGCTCAGTGATAAGGAATCCATCTGCTTTTGCAGGAGGCTGCAAGTTCGGTTCCTTGGTTGGGAGGATTCCCTGGAGAAGGAAATGGCAACCCACTCCAATATTCCTGCCTGGAGAATTCCATGGATAGAGGAGCCTGATGGGCTACAGTTCATGGGATCGCAGAAAGTCAAACACGACTTAAAGACGAACCAACAACGACAACAAAGCATTTTATGGTAACTATCTTAACCTTTCAATTGCTCCTGATCATATACATATATAGTTTCCCTGTGGCTCAGTAGGTAAAGAATCTGCCTGCAATGTATGAGACCATCTGCAATGCACAGACCGCCTGCAATGAAGGAGACCAGAGTCCAGTTCCTGGGTGAGGGAGATTCCCTGAGAAGGAAATGGCAACCCATTCCAGTGTTCCTGCCTGGGAAATCCATAGACAGAAAGCCTGGAGTGATACAGTCCATGGGGTCACAAGAGTTGGACACGACTTAGTGACTAAACCCCACCGCCACACATGTATCTAATATATAATCTCTGTTATTAAATACACACTTTTTTATGATCAGTTTCTAGCACACTCCCTTGCACATGGAGGCAGTCAAAAAACATTTTTAAATTAATTTACTTATTTTAATTGGAGGCTAATTACAATATCATAGTGGTTTTCGCCATACACTGACATGAATCAGCCATGGGTGTACATGTGTCCCCCATCCTGAACCCCCACCTCCCTCCCCATCCCATCCCTCAGGGTCCTCCCAGTGCACTGGCCCTGAGCACCCTGTCTCATGCATCTAACCTGGTCTGGCGGTCTATTTCACATAATATACATGTTTCAATGCTATTCTTTCAAATCATCCCACTTAAATAATTTAAGTAGCAGTAAAAAAAAATCAAAAGGAAAATAAATGTTTTTACTTATACAGAACTGGACAGGTTTGAATTCTTAGATATTTTCTAAGATGAAGAAAAGGATTGACATATCTTTTAGCAATTAGTTCTATTTCTCCTCCTCATGATATCAATGCGTTCAGATGGATGATGAGATTTAAAATTCTCACGTATAAGAATAATGAGCCATTGTTCATTTTTTTTCATTCCAGCTACTTCACATTCTAAGGCACTCAGATGCTTTCTTAGATTTAAAGTAAACAAATTTTATCAACGATAAAACTTTTTAATAAAACTATATTCCTAATGATATTGAATTCTGTTTTCAATGCTATAAATTTCTGTCAATGAAAGTAACTATTTCCTTGATGTAATCAAATTCCTATTATAACTTTATTACCTTTGGAAATCATGTCTGCTAGTTTCCAAAGTTAGATTTGCCAATGAGATATTTTTAAAATATCTTGTCTAAATGTGAGCACTATTTCAGAATAATTTCTCAGGCTGATTTCATTAAATATAGCATTCGTGGTAACTTGGAGAGATGATCCAATTGACAGGGGGGTAAATGGAAAACTTAATTTCCATTTCAGATTTTAAACTCTACAATTCATCTGTATTTTCATTCAGTTACTCATTCATTCATATATAACTGAGCTTTTGTCATACGTAAAACATTGTGTCATGTTTATACTGTAAGACATGTAAATCCTAATATGGAAGATATATTCATTGTCCTTATGGAATTCACAGTTTACAACAGAAAATTGATACCCACAGATAAAACAGTACAACATATACACCTCATATGTTGTTATATTGATAACATTCCTCATCTTAATAACTGGCAGTGTCAAGATTCAAAACTATAGAATCTGCCTGGCTTAGAGATAGTAATGGCTGGGGATAGTAATGACTTCTTTTCAATTCTATGTCTGGGAGAATTACAGTGTCATTAAGGGAAACAGAGGGAGCTTCCCTGATGGTCCAGTGGTTAAGACTCCATGCTTCTTTCATTGCAGGGGGCACAGATTTGATTCCTGGTTTGGGAACTAAGATCCCACATGCCATGGACATGACCAAAACAAGCAAACAAACAGGAGAAACAGGGAACTCAGAGGGTAAAGAAGTAATTTTGAAAGTTTTAAAAAAAAATTGGTTTTGACCATACAGTACTTACTCTGAAGTTCAGTTCAGTTCAGTTCACTGACCAGATAACTAGCTAGACATGCATTATAGGTATTTGTAGGACTAATGAATAGATAAAGAGCTGGAGTTAAAATTTTCAAAAGATAACTAAACCCAGAGATGTCATTTGTCAAGTCAGTAAACCATTTCTGTGTCTCCTAGAAACGTGTATCCTCCTCCAACTGTCATTTTTTAAGTTGAAAAAACGAATACAATTGATATTGTGAGAATGGTTGAATCATCAATTCAAATATGACTTAAAGGAAAAGAATTAATCAAACACAATTAAGAGTTATGCTTGCTTAATAAAGCAAACAAAAACAACCCTTATTTTAAACGTGCTTAGAATTCCGTAGCTACATGACTATAACTTGTCATTGACCATTATAACAACCAATTAAAAGGAATAAAATCTGCACCCCAACTTATAGTCCATAAGTAAAAATGAAAGAATGATTATTGAGATCCCCAAACTATACCATCACCCTGATTTAAAGAAGGATATTTCTAAAGTACATCCTGCTTTTCATTTTTCATATCTATGGCTTGAGTAATGAAGTTTCTTTCAGAGTAACACAAGTCTCTTTGCTTCGTGGTTTTATACTCTTCACCCAATCCCTTTGTTTTAATCTACTTAAGTGAATAAAATATAGCAACACAAAATAGACCAAATAGAGATAAGTAAATGCATTCTTTTCTTGAAATATTTGATATACAGAAACTACAGTTTAGGAATCTTCCAATATACAATGTGGCAAAGCTTAAAAAAAAACATTCCTTACTCCATAACATTGGGAATCCCTAGTGGCTTAGCAGTCAAGTACCCACCTGCAATGGAGGAGACTCATGTTCAGTTCCTGGATCAGGAAGATCTCCTGGTGATGCAATGGCAACCCACTTCAGTATTCTTGCCTGGAAAAATCCTATGGACAGAGGAGCCTGGTGGGCTACAGGCCATTGGGTCACAACGAGTTGGACATGGCTGAACGACTAAACTACCACCACCACTCTGTAAATTAGACAAGTCACTCTAGTTTTTCTGAAAGCAATCGAAATGAATGTTACCATTTAAATGGGATGGGGGGCTGGATTCATGTTTTGAAGAATAAAACAGGAAATTAACTTGTACAAAAGGATCTCAAATTGGACTGTTGGGGATTTCAGGTTCTACTCTCTGACAGGGAGAATCTGTATTGCAAATAGTTTTGTGAAAATAGCAGAAGAAATCAAAGTCTCCAATAGCTTTAAAGGTAAGGAAATAAATGTCTTATGCTGTATGACAATGAAGTCAAGAGTAGAGTGGAAAACACATACAATTAGATGGCCTTAAGTGGTGAACCTGAGTAAGACCTTCTTGCTGATTAACCATGCCTCCTTAATTGAGTACACTACTTCCATTCAGTCCCAGCTTCTTTATCTGAAAGTGAAGAAAACTGCTGCTGCTGCTGCTAAGTCGCTCCAGTCGTGTCCAACTCTGTGCAACCTCATAGACGGCAGCTCACCAGGCTCCCCCGTCCCTGGGATTCCCCAGGCAAGAACACTGGAGTAGGTTGCCATTGCCTTCTCCAGAAAACTGACTAGATGATCATAAAGCTCTCTTTGAATTCTATCCAATATTTCATTACAAATATAAATCTGTAAGAAGCATTTTATTCAGTTCTTGGAGAACTAATGAAGAGGGATTGGGCTGAGCAATTTTACATTAGATTGGATAAAGCTCAGAGAAATTGAAGAAAATTAATTGCCTTTGATTGTTTTCCTAATAAAAAAAAATAGAGCCTTTGTCATTTTGAGGCTTCTTTTTCATGTAATACAGTATGGAAGCCACAAAGGAGCCCAGCCAGGAATCTTTAGAGAGTTGAAAGCTTGAACTTTCGCACTCTATAGCCTTACAGCATGTAGTATAAGGAAACTATTCGACTTCCTTGAGGATAAATTATTTTCTACAAAATCACTATAGTAGAGACAGAACACTGCACAGGACTTGAAGACACATTTCCTTACCATTGGATCCCTTTATAAATTATTCCAAACTGTTACCAGTGTTTCACCAAACCTAAGAAACACAGAAAATTTGCTTCCTTCTGATGCTGCTTTTCCATGTGAGGAATGGAAATTGAAATGGAAAATTCATCAGATCCTCACTGAAAGGAGGTTTGACTCAGTTAACATACACAGCATTGGCTAAAGTTTAAATCCAGTGGCTTCTAAAGAGCTGATGAAAGCTGATGAACCTTAGTGAAATAGCCATTAAAATAAGAAGGCAAAAACAGTAACATTTCTTGGTAACTTACCATGAGCCAGGCCTTGTGTTTGGAAGTTAAGTCAGTCTTTAAACATTTCTTTAAAACAACAAAATGAAACAAAAAGCTAACACTAGATCTTACTCTGTAGACTTAAAAACACAAAAGTCCAAATTCTGACACTTGAAGTTAAGTAACTTGCCAAAGTCCATTTCTTGCTAAACAGCTATGAGCAATATGGATTTGAATGTGGGGCTATCTAGCTACATTTCTTGGTGGCACACTTATCTTACTACTGTAACACAGCATAGAATATTCTTTTCCTTAACCTCTTAAGGCAATTAGAGACTTGGATTCTTTCCACTATTTCCACTAGCCTTTTTTTATTTTTTTATCCAATACAGAATTTCCCTGACAGAAATTAGAGCCTCTCATAACCAACAGTTCAGTCTGAGAACCTTCCAGAAAGGTCAAATTGTGTTGTTGCTCTTCTTAAAAAAAAAAAAAAACAGATTTCATTATTTCCTCCCATTTTAAATGATTCCTGTTCCCTTCAGTTGTCACTGGGGAATCTGGTGAGAGTTACTTGTCTAATGCTCCCGAGTAAGGACAGTTCATTGAGAACGGTGAACTGTGTAGGAGACAAGGGTAGGAGGAGAGGAGAGAAAGCTGGGTTGGGAAGGGCAGGGATGGAGGGCAGAGAGGAGGAGTGCTGAGTGCTGGGTCTCCTAGGAGAGCCTAGTGACTCACCCAGCGCAGAACCTCAGTCACAGGTGGAGCCACTGAGAGCTGAAACCTCGGCATCAGTGACTGGTAACCAGAAAATAAGGCAGGTATGGAAGAAGGAAATATGGATTCTTTAGACTACCTGTGAATATCTTGGCACTACCCAAGAAGGAGTGCATGTGGGAATTGAAAACAATATGGTTAGTGGAAACCTCAGAAAGAGGGAGGGCTTTAGGAGTGATGACCCAGCCAGTAGAATCAGGCCATGGAGTATTGCTCTTATGATAATTTTTCATCCTGATTATTCCACTGGGCCAGAGAAGTCTTGAGGAAATACAAATAATCTGCAGTTTTAGAGCCAATTTTGGGGGGATCCCTGAGATAGTCATTTTGAGGGCCAAGTTCCCCACAATGAGGCTTTCCAACAGGAAAGACTGAAGGTGGGAGGAAAGAGGATGAGAGAGGATGAGATGGTTGGATGGCATCACTGACTTGATGGACATGAGTTTCAGTAAACTCCAGGAGTTGGTGACAGACAGGGAAGCTTGGCGTGCTGCAGTCCATGAGGTCACAAAGAGTCAGACATGACTGAGCAACTGAACTGAACTTCCTTTATCACCTAATCGTTCTACAAGTCTCAGACGTGAAGTCAGATGACACAACTCAGTCATCATGCTGTGGTTGGCATAAACATATCAATTCCATGATTGAAACATAGGTGCTATATTTAAAATGGATAATGAACAAGGACCTACTGTATAGCACAGGCAATTCTGCTCAATGTGATGTGGCAGCCTGGATGAGAGGGGAGTCTGGGGGAGAATGAATCCATGTATATGTATAGCTGAGTCCCTTTGCTGTCCACTTGGAACTATTACAACATTGTTAATTGGCTATACCTAATACAAAATAAAAAGTTAAAAAAAGTAAAAGAAATGTAGGTGCCTGATCTGCTTTCAGCTGCACATTTCAAAAGATTTGTGGCTCACTGGAAACAGGCATCATGGCCCAAATATACAACCACACTCCACTGGTGTTCCCTAAACCACCGACCCTATAAGAAGGACACTTTGCCCATGTCTCCAGGGCAGTGGGAGACACTGCGCATGCTCTGGTCACACTGCTTTTCTCCTACCTGTTGATCCAGGGACAGAAGCGCCCTGTCTCTTCCTCCACCATAATGAGGAAGGATCATTTTCTCGGAGACATTTCCCAAACTGCAACGTCTCCTGGATTTTCATCTGGAATGGTCGAGAACCTCATCCCTACCAGCTCCTTGAGTTGGTGACTCCCCCACTTCTTTCCTGTGGTCTATGTGACAGAAGTTGACATTAGGCTTGGATTTCATTCTACTTTTCCTGCGTGTGTTTGTGATCTTGGTTCAAAGGCCACTCATTTACAGAGAAAGGAACTTTCTCCTAGTTCCATTTCTAGAAATTTAGTGGCTACTCTGCACAACCCCAGATAATGCATACAAAATGCCTTGCATGGTAACCTGAAACTATAATGTTTCTATTTCTATATATTGTTTGTTATGTTATTTATTATTAATTACTATGTTATTATTAGATAGGTACATGAATATGTATCCTCACATAAATATGTATACTCTGTAGGTCAAGTATTACATACGTTTTTAAAGGGAACTATATGTCTATTTAGGAACTGAAAGAAGATAAGAGTTAGAGTTATTCATTGGAAGGACTGATGCTAAAGCTGAAGCTCCAATACTTTGGCCACCTGATGCAAAGAGCCAACTCATTGGAAAAGACCCTTATGCTGGGAAAGTTGAGGGCAGGAGAAGAAGGGAGTGACAGAGGATGAGACAGTGGATGGCATCATCAACTCAACGGACAAGAGTTTAAGAAAACTCCTGGAGATAGTGAAGGACAGGGTCACAAAACGTTGGACATGACTTAGTGATCGAACAATAACAAGAGTTAGGGAACAATGTTATGAAACTCTAATGAGGTGAGAGTGAAACAGAGAAGATACAGCACAAATCAGTTCAAGCATGTTCTACCTAGCAAATATCCTGAGAGGTGGGTGATAGAAAATTATTATAAGAATGCAGTCTATCCTCAGCTAGTCACCAGAGAATCTGGTGGAAGCAATTAGTGTAAGAACTGCTACATATGAACACTAAATACAATGATTAAGGACATCATGTTACTTCAGTTTGAGTTTTTGCACTGTTACCAATAAGTTAATCTCTTCAGAGCTCCCATAACTTGTTAATTTGGTAAATTTTATCTGCAATTTCATTCACATCGCTCCAAGATCTGCCAGAAATTTCCTGAAGCTTCAGAGATGTATGTGATAGCCTAAGGCTGTATGAAGATGGGTTTCTTCATAAGGACAAATGCTCCAGTTCTTTTGAGAGATCTTATTCATTTGATTGCTGCATCAAACTCCAGTAACAGAAAACGGGGGGGGGGGGCGGAGGCTAAAGTCAATTTTTTTTCCTGCTAAGCCAATTTTTCTTCATCTGTTCAGCAGTGCAGCAAAAGTTAATTCATTCTAAAGCACATGGTTTTCCAGCAACATTGTCAATATTATAATGTTCCTTTACAGCTCTGGCCCAGCCAGTTTATTAGATGAAGGGAAAATACAGATGGGCTGACAAGCAGAGCTGTACTTTACTGTAGTGGAAAAAACTATCAAAGAGCTCTTCTGAATCATTTTCTTTATTCCAACATATAGGCTTCTGCTAAAGTTTAGAAGTTAGTGCCTTTATTTTTTTTGCCCACCCACTTTCTATTACCTGAGCTTTTTATAAATCTTTAAAATAAGACAGAGCATTTTTCCCCTTAAGACAGGGAAAAAGAAAACCTACCAATTATTCCTCTTTTGACTTCAGTAAACTCTCTTTAAAAGAAACAAAAGGAGTTCAATATGATTTCTTTAAAGAATGCCCTCCCACTAATATAGTTACATGCAGGCAGAGAAAATGTCTGCTGTTTCCTACAATAGGAAATGAAAGAGCCTGACAGTTCCTGAATGATTGATGGGAAATACTGAAAGGGCATATGTTGCTGTCAATGATGTCTGCAGTCAATCAGCCAGTATCTCCACAGGTAAAGGACTGCTTGCCTACTGACTGGGTGTTGGGAATGGTGGTTGGATGGCTACCATCTTTGTCCACGCCAACTGGGAGAAGGCTAGGAGGGATCATCCCATAGATGCTTTGGCAGAATAGGGGACTCAAAATCAGCACACCCACAGAAACTTCCAGATGATCAGGAAATTATTTTTTGTAATAATACCTTCAGCAATGAGGGTCCCTGTCCTTTACTCTGTACAACATTAAATAACATAATAGTGACTCCAACTTAAGATACTATTTACCTATTTTATCTTGTGTTGCTTTCTGTACTCTAGCCAAGCCCTTTGCTAGCTGAGATCCCAGTGAAGTAAGTCAGCTTAGCAGATCCCAAGTCAGTGCCTTTTCTATACAAATTTAGATCAGATATCAGAGCCTTTCATGGGAAACTCCTCCTTCTCTTGCATCTTTTTTAAAGACCAAGCAGATTAGAAGTCATAAGATATCCTTTTGTCCACCTATAAAAATGTTTACATTCTGCACTTTGCTATAAAAAGAAAGAAGATAAGCTACTTGATTTGTATAAAGTGGCTGCCTATATTGGCTAGAATTTTCAATAAACTCATCAATATCAATAGATATCCATTTCAGGTTGCAAAGAGTTGGATTATAGAATCTGTGTGTTTGATCCTTTCAGTCACATGGCACAGTGAAAAACCGGAAGCCATTCAGTGCCTGCTGTGTTGTCTCAGAGGATACAGAGATACTTCACCCATATGCTTTGCTTCCAGCGTGCTTATAATCCAGAATAGAGCAAGAGAAAAATATCATAACAGCTCCCATTAGTTAGAATCAATACTGTGCTAATAACAGTCCAAAGTAATTTCAGACAGTGTTTTATTACATTTCATGTTGTTATAGGTGAGAAAATGTCTTTGTCACTTGCCCAAATTTGAATCCTCTCAATTCAAGATTCAAAGTTGGTTCTCATTCTGAAGAGCACTGGCTGAACAAATGAACGAAATGAAGTAGACTTAAACATGTATCAGAACACACAGGCAAAGGGAATGTTAGTCCATTATCAATATGATATATATTTAGAGGCATTTTCTCAGGCAATCTTACAGCAATAGGTGTGTGCNGTGAGAAAATGTCTTTGTCACTTGCCCAAATTTGAATCCTCTCAATTCAAGATTCAAAGTTGGTTCTCATTCTGAAGAGCACTGGCTGAACAAATGAACGAAATGAAGTAGACTTAAACATGTATCAGAACACACAGGCAAAGGGAATGTTAGTCCATTATCAATATGATATATATTTAGAGGCATTTTCTCAGGCAATCTTACAGCAATAGGTGTGTGCCAGGACACTGGAGCTTCTCCCTGGGCCTCAGTTGGTATTTATAACAAGAACAAGAGAAGACGGTTGGTTGGCTGAGAGGTGCAGCTCTAGGCTATGGATCAGTGATGCTCAGAGTGCACTCAACACGTCCATAGATTGAATTTATTTATTTTTGGCTTTGCTGGGTCTTCCTTACTTTGAGAGCTTTCTCTAGCTCTAGTGAGCAGAGGCTACTCTTGCGGTGCTCGGGCTTCTCATTTCGGTGGCTTCTCTTGTTGTGGAGCACAGGCTTTAGGTGTATGGGCTCAGTAGCTGTGGCGCATGAGCGTAGTTGCTCCACAGCACGCAGGATCTTCTTGAACCAGGGATCAAAGCTGTGTCCCCCTCATTGGCAAGTGGACTCTTATCCACTGTGCCAGCAGAGATGTCCAATACATTGAATCTTGATTTTGTCTTTACTCACTTATACAAAATGACCACAGTGCAAATGGCATGCTTTATTTGTTGTTGTTGTTGTTAGCCATTATCCTGCTCTCCTAATGCCAAAAGCAGAAGCCAGAAAGCAACAAAAGTGTTTTTGGATGATTCCAAAAAATGAGGCTAGCTCATGAAAATGGAAAGACAGAGAATCCCCAGAATAATAAATACATATAATTTTTGCTTAGTTTATAGCAAATTGCAAGACAGATATGCTTTTGTTGTTGCTTGCTTTGTTCTATTTTATTTCTTTTTTTTTAAAGAAATGTTTTGGTTTTGACTTAAGCCAAGTACTTAGGAGAGGCGTGATGTGGTGCCAAGGGCACAGGCTTTGGAGTAGGGGAGGCCCAGGTTGAAATCCCAGCTCTGCCATTTACTATTTATGTGGCCTTGTTAAGATACTGAATCTCAGAGTTTTTCTCCTAATATTTAAATGGCTCTTTTAAAATTGCCTTATAAAATTTTAAAAATATTAAACGACATAGTAAAAATAAATTGCTTCCTATGTAGTAAGAAAGGCTCCTTTCTTCCTCCTACATAAAGGCTCAGAACTGCCCCTTTCACTCAAGACAGAGCATACTAGGTTTTTAAACAGAGCAAGACAGCTTTAGATCCTTGACAAAGGCTGAAATAGATGAAAGAGAAAATAGCAAGCAAATGTAAAGGAGAACTGCAGGCAAATATAAGAAGTGAAAACGAAAAAGAGAAGAAAAAAAAGAAGTTACTTCTAAGTTCCAATGAAACCTGACTCAATTCTGGGATGTTTACAATAATGATGACTAAGCCTTTTAATATATGCTGCTGTGAAGCCAAGATTCACATACAGCAACATTTAATTTAGAAAGTGGGGAAATGCTACAATCTGGAGAGGCGTGTACCAAGTTATCTCAGACAAATTTATTTCCACATATGAAATTGGAATAAATCTATTTTAATGAAGGCTTCAATTGTCCTTTTCTAGATTAAGCCATACGTAATTTAAAGAACTTAGATGTACTTTATTTTAAAGCATCTTTAAAATCTCTGTCAGGCAACTCCTTAAGGTATCACATACTTTCTGAGCCTCCACAAAGTAAAGTGTGATTCAAATTAGTCCCCAAGCTGTTCAAATAAGGAGCTGTGGCTGAAAGTAACAGAGTTTGAGGAAGAGATAGCTGCATGTTATAAGTTACTTATACTTTAACGATAAACCTGACAAAATGGATTAAAATGTGAAATCTGAATGAGTAAATTTAGATTAACCAGTGAACGCCTCTAATCTTGAAGGAAGGTCAAGGTTGTTGGGAAGATACATATTTCTTCTTCAAAATCCGGTGGGTACTACAATCAACCTTCCTAAAAGTGATCCTCAAGAAAAGGGGATTATTCTTGCACATAATACCATTTGAATCCTGACTGTGCTGCTTGATTGAATTAACTTATAACTGGCCCCATAACATTGCCATCTCCTTTCCTTTCCCTCTAGATTCTGCCTTAATTCCATAATCAGAATATTCAATGATAGTATTTGCAATTTACAGCTTTATCTCCAAAGCTCTGACATCTAGGAACTAATCGCCACTACCTTCATTTAACTAACAGAGAAATTGCTATGGTGGAGTGATTCTTCTGACTTGGGCATCAGGATACTTAGTTCTTGCTATACTGCTAACCTTCAGAGGTAAGTCACTTGACCTCACCAGCCCTCATCTCAGAGTGAAGAGACTGACTTGCCCACCTCCAAGGTCCTCTCCTGTTCAATCATCCTATGATTCTATAATGTACTTGCTAAGTGCTTCGCCTAATCACACAATTACCCAGTGTTCCTCCTGAACTGGAAGTGGATGATCCCTTGCCAGGGGCACTGGAGAGGTTATTCACGAATTAAGTTGGAAGTTGGATCATAACCTCCAAACTCACTTCTGACTCTGAATCTGTTCTGGCGCCAGGGTCTGTTGACTCCTAGCACCAATTCACTACCCATCAGAAAGACATTACCTCTTTCTGGAAGCAGCCAATTTCTAGTTCATTAAAAGAGAGATTGCAAGCATTAAAAGCAGGCTGTGTGAGTGAATGATAAATATAAACCATTACCAACTTGTCCTCAAACTAAAATAATTGCATACAGAATTCTCTTCATCTCATTGTAGAATAATTCTTTCCATGAGAAATAAAGAAAACAGAGGCATCATTTTGGTGCCCCCAAGTGGGGAAGGATGATGGCTGCAGTCAAATTACACCTTTCTAAGACAGTTAAGGGGCATCTTGAAGCCACTTGAATGGATATACTGGCCTTATGGGACTGCCCATGCCCATATCTATTCTATTCTGTCTATTCTAAACCTTCTAGACATTTTCAGTCTCAGTTTAGACAGCTTATCAGTTCAGTTCAGTCGCTCAGTCATGTCTGACTTTTTATGACCCCATGAAACGCAGCACGCCAGGCCTCCCAGTCCATCACCAACTCCTGGAGTTCACTCAGACTCACGCCCATCGAGTCAGTGATGCCATCCAGCCATCTCATCCTCTGTCATCCCCTTCTCCTCCTGCCCCCAATCCCTCCCAGCATCAGAG
>SJYA01002114.1:1056315-1085992 GCA_006410615.1 Neotragus moschatus | reverse complement strand
ACTCTCAAGAGTCTTCTCTAACACCACAGTTCAAAAGTATCAATTCTTCACCTCTCAGGTTTCTTCACAGTCCAACTCTCACAACCATACATGACCACTGGAAAAACCATAGCCTTGACTAGATGGACCTTAGTCAGTAAAATAATGTCTCTGCTTTTGAATATGCTATCTAGGTTGGTCATAACTTTCCTTCCAAGGAGTAAGCGTCTTTTGATTTCATGGCTGCAATCACCATCTGCAGTGATTTTGGAGCCCCAAAAAATAAAGTCTGACACTGTTTCCACTGTTTCCCCATCTATTTCCCATGAAGTGATGGGAACAAATGCCATGATCTTCGTTTTCTGAATGTTGAACTTTAAGCCAACTTTTTCACTCTCCTCTTTTACTTTTATCAAGAGGCTTTTTAGTTCCTCTTCACTTTCTGCCATAAGGGTGGTGTCGCTCCCAATACCCTGTATAGCTTAATGCTATTGGTTGAATATTTTTCCAAACCTTCAGTACAACTGAAATTATCAGGATCAGCTATTTATCAAGTTTGAGATACTTATTTTTAAAAGCAGAAGCTATTCTTATTGTACAACATGGACAATGTCATTTGTTCTTCAGTTTAAAAATCAGTAAAAAAAAATTATTTTTCATGTCTTTTTACCTTCTTTATCTCTTTTTATCTGTTCAGAAGAAAAATTAGTATTGTCAGTAGGCAGTAGGTACCTCAGGAAAAGTAGAATCCCTTGACAGATTGCTGCTGCCAGATTAGGGGAGATGATGGACGAAAGTCACTTTACAGAAAGAATTTTCCAAAATAGGCCAGAGGAAGACATTCAGGATCTATTGGATGAGCTGCTGAGAAGGTAAGGCCACAGCCCTGTGCCTTAAAGGAATAAGACCTGGGAACAGAAGGCAGCTGGCAAGCAGATTTAATGAATTTAATCACCTCCTAGTTCAGGAACTCTGAATTCACTGAAAGGACACTAAAATGGATTTATTCTATTAAAATTTAATTTAATAAAATGTCCGAGGCTTTTGCTGCTTACAGGGAGAAACTCTGTTTAAACACGCATGCATATCAGAGGTGACAATCAGTATGACACTCATCAATCAGGAAGAACATTAGTGACTGCATGAATTCAGAATCCTTGAGGTGCCCTGAATTATTCCAGGTACTAGTCCTTCAGAGAGTGAATCATGGAGACTCAGGGATTTCTGATATGAAAGGTTAGTGAATATCTACCAGGTTCAGTGTTTATTATCAGTGCCTTCTAAATGAATACAAGCCCCATACAGCTTTTGATCTTGTACATACTACTCTTTCTAATAGATAATGTTCAGGTTCTTTTTGACTAATGTCTATTTCTTCCTATCTTCCTAACCCTGATGCATTTCTAAACAGGCAATAGTTCATCTCGCTATCGAATCACAGTGCTTAGATACTATACCCTTATGTTTTCCTCTCACTTCATATTTTGAGATTAACTTCCGCAATGACACCACCATCAAGGAATATGAAGTGATCCCACCATAGGTTGCATTTTCATCACTGATACCACTTTTTCTCACCATGGAGTTTGCAGATCACCCCTATTCTCCCTCCTGCAAATGGTGATTATTAAACTCACAAGAAATGTTTAATCAACTTACTTCACAAGCCAAAAATTAAATCTTATGTAGAAAGATATATAATAATCAAAAATCAATATAAACATCTACACTTCCATCTTCTTTCCACACTCACCTTCATCTTACCTGGGGGAACATTTTACTTAGAATATTTCTCCCTTCATCTGCTTAATATGTTAATAAAATGAATGAGGACAGTATTTTGGGCAGGGAAGAGAACCAGAATGTGAATACTCACATGTCATTATTCCTCTTATACACATACACCTTGAAAATGATTATCTAAACTGACTGAGATACTGAACCTTGAAGGGGCCTTGCATGCCACAGATGTTGAACGTGGATTTGTGAGGGAAAAAAAAAACAAACCAGAAAATAATTCTGTCTAGGAAAAGCTCTCCATCCACTAGATACCTCTGCCCTTTTCAAGCTATCGGTGCTACGTCACACTGTGTAGTCAGCCACAGGTATGGCCAACTATCAGAACCGGAAAAGAAATATAAATGAACTAAATTCCTTTAGACTTGCAGATGATTTTTGCATACATTCTAGAAATGTTGCTATTCTTTCCTCTTTTAACTGAATCACCTAGGATGATAGAGCAAGCACAAAGCTAGACGAAAAAAAGAGCATTACTGAATTTATTCAATAAATGCTTTTCAGTACCTACTATGGGCTGACACTAAATCACTTGAAATCCCTTTGATAATTAGGTAAAGAAGGATACACCAGGTACTGGTTAGCCATTAGAGACGCTAGACAGACAAAGATGATTATAATACAGTATTGATAAGTACCAAGATGGGATAAACAGTTGGGCTATTAGCTATCAGAGTAACACAGGAATACAGCCTATGCAAGCAGAGGAGATAACTTTGGAAGTTTTCTGGAGTTACTGTTGCTGAGCTGAGTGATGACCAGTGAGATCCTCAAAGGGAAGGTGGAAAGGATGCTCCAGTCAGTGGAAGTTTGAACTGTTTAAAGGAAACAGGCTGCAAAGTTGTAAAGGGCAAAGGAGGATCTGAGTCTGAACTCCCTGGTTTAGTATCTACTGGGCCTGGGCAAACGACTTTCTTCTAAGTATCTATCTATCCATTGGCAGCCTTAGAGAGAGTGAGAGAATGAAAAAGAGAAAAAACAAACAAACAATGCTTAGCAGCACTTAGGTACTTACACTCAGGAACTCTATACATCTGGAGCAAAAAATATTCAAGTTACGTAACGATTATTGAGGTAGAAAAGAGAGCTGAACATTAAAGGACCTTCTGCTAGGAATTATGAGTTGTTGCAAGTTGTAATTTACAGAAGCAGATACCAAGCAGCGTATGGGATACAAGATGTTTATGAAGGATCAAAACATATGAAAGAAATGGTGAAGCCAGATAAAGCAGAGGAAGAAGTCAAACTGCAAGGCAAGCACAAGAAAGCCCTGGCCAGCCCAGCAGAGAGTTTGCGAGTGANTTACAGAAGCAGATACCAAGCAGCGTATGGGATACAAGATGTTTATGAAGGATCAAAACATATGAAAGAAATGGTGAAGCCAGATAAAGCAGAGGAAGAAGTCAAACTGCAAGGCAAGCACAAGAAAGCCCTGGCCAGCCCAGCAGAGAGTTTGTGAGTGAGAGTGCCTTTCAGTGATATACATGGGCCAAAATGGCCATGTCTTTATCTCTTTGCCTCACTCTGTTACAAGTGGACTGTCCCAGGAAAGACATGACGTCAGACAAGGCAGCTCCCAGCTCCCATTTGCTGAGACATGAATTCTCTGCAGTTGGGCAGCAAGTATTTCCTTGAAGGGGGATCTAGGAGGCACATCTCTGCATCTATTGCAACAGTACTCCCTAAAAGCATGTCCTCCCCCTGTTCAGGGTGAAAGCAAGATGGCACTTCTCAGACCCTGACAGATGGGCTGGGCACCTGACTATTTGTGGACAATGGAGACCCTACTTGCAAGTCTTTTGTTTCTCTCCTGCCCCAAGGAGATTGTATGTTCCATACGGCAGAACCAAAAGGCAGAGGAGCCACCCTCCACCCGCACTGAAGACCACCTACATGGACATGATTCCAAAGAGTTCAACCTTCAGATGTAATACAATGAGGAACTGTGTGATAAGTTCTTAAGGACGACGGTGACATGATTATATCTTCCTTTAGAAAGATCAGTTTGGCTACAATATGCAAAATTTTGGAAAATCAATGAGGCAGACAACTCATTAACTGCTACTGTTGGAGTGAGACAAACAGGGTAACAAAAGATTTCCAAAGAAAGAAAGGAAAGCCAGCTAGGGCTAACTATAGTACTGAGGACAGGCTGGATGAAGGTTAGAAAATGTAGTTTGTGAGGCTGGGGTCTCCTACTGTATTTCCCATAAGATCAGCTTGATAAAACAGTAAGAACATTTCATATTAACTAAATGCCTTTGTGCACTAGTCACTCTGCTACTCCTTTTGCATGCACTGCCCGCTTGGCCATCACAGTCATCCTATCTGCTTTGCTGGCAGAAACCCAGCTTATGAAGGGGCTAATTCTTCTTGAATCTTTAAGGGCCTTGCCGATCTCCAGGGACAGATGTTCATCAGTCTATGCCAGTCACGATAATTTCATTTCCCTTATCATCTCTCAGACAAAGAAGACAAAGAGGAAAATCTAGCGAGAGGCTTCTGGGATTGTTTTTCTCATAACTAACAAAAGGGAAATAAAATACGGATTCACTTGTTCCTACCCTTGCCACTGCCATGTGATATCTCTATGTTGGGAGCTATTTGTATTCTTTCTGGGCTGAAAGAGGGAAAGTCTAGAGACTCCCAGAGAGAGTGACCAGGAACCCTCACACCATGGAGCCAAGAAGGTAACCAACTCTGATAGAGCTGCCCGTGGGACTCCCAATTATGCAATACAGCACATTCAAATTATTCTCGTTGTTTAAGCCACTTTTAGTTTATTCCGTGATTTCCACCTAAAGGACCCTAACTGATACACCTGTTTTAGTGTTAACAATGATTGGTGGAGGTAGGAGAAGGAGTAAGGGAATGACCCAAGTTTCCCAAACCTACCAGAAAGAATAGGAAATCCTTTCACAATTTTGGTGGTCACCCCAGTGGAAGGACTAAAAGTTTAAATGCAAGTATTTGAGAAAATAATTTGCTTTTTTTACTTTCTTTTTTCCTGAGACTTGAGCTCAGGCTTTCACAACCTCATGTTTACTTCTCATATGTAAGTCATCCTTTGTTTCATGGGATTTTAAAGTCACTTCATGCTCTGGCCCTTAAATATTTCACTGGATCCATTCACCACACCATGTGAAGAATTTTCCTTAGCTCCAAATGTCAAGAACTGACTAGAGAAATTCAATCTTTCACTAGTGACTAGTGTGCAATTCTGTAACATCTAACAGTCATGCTCTGTAGATCACAGGACTGGGAATGGCAGTTTCTATGGCTGCAGATTTTTGAAGGACTGTGTTCTTTTGAACAGAAAACCCTGAAACCAAATTCTCATATTCTGTCTTTTGTTTCCACAGTCTCATCTGCTATTCAGTCTCATCTGTTTTTCCACCAGGATAAAATTATTTGTTTTTTTCCTTCAGTAAATACAACCACAAATAGTATAACCTTCAGAAAATGCATTCTTTTTATTTTCACTTTATAGTATTTAAGGCAAGATATTCCTGAAGAATATATAGAACTGGGAAAATTATGTGTTCCAAACCAGAAAATACATCAGAGAATGTTAACCAAATCTTAACTCGAGCCCAATCTTATTTTGCTGATTTTCTTTTGGTTCTAAATTAAGCACAAAGATATCAATACATTCTTTCAGCATGATGTTATGTACCCCCAAATGAAATACTGTATAAATTAGATATTAAATTCCTCTACTTGGGGTTTACATCCCATGGCTTCTCAAAGACTTTCCTCAAACACTCCCTCTCCTGCATCAATCTCATTTCTTGGTGGAATATTACCACCAGCATACAACTAAGCACTAATATGGGGTTTTTAAAAACTAATCAAATAAAATCTCCCATGACCTTGACCTGAATTATTTTCCTACCACTGTTCCACTCCTTCTAACTCATTGTAAATTTTTTTGATAAAGAGTCATGTCATAAGATTTTTCGTATCCAATTCAATCAAGTTTTCATCCCTTCTATTCCAGAGGAAAAACCTCGTCAGGGTCACAAAAACAAAGATCCAGTGGTTACCGTTCATTACTTAACCAGATTTTTCCATTGCTTTCTACATAGCTGCTCACCTTTCTTACTAAAGCTCTCTCATCTCTCAACGTCTAGGACCCTATATGCTTGTAACTGAGCGTCTGAACTGTTAGCTGTTTCATCTCTTCTTTGCTGCTTCCTCTTGTCTTCAACTACTAAATGTCCTAGGCTCTCTAGGAACTTGTTTACTGTGACTTCCACATCTGTACCTTAATACCCAAATATGTCCTACAACTCCACAATCATATATCCAACATCCACTGAATATTTGTCCACAGGCATTTTAAAAAGCATCTTAAGATTAACACAGTCAAGATAGAACTCTCAATTCTCCGTAGAACTCAACTACGAAACTAGCTGTTTTCTCAGATTAACTTTTTTGAATAGATAACTCCATCCAATTTAAGCCAAATTTTCAGGGATTTTCATTATTTCTCATTATCCACCAGAATCCTCACTGACGAATGTACACATGTAAATTATCAAGATATCATGTACAATTTACCTTCAAAATATATCCTAAAACTGTCTTGTTTTCCATTTCTATTATGTAAACCATCATTGTTCAGATTATTCACAGCACTCTAGCTAATCCCTCTGCTTCCATTTTTCTTTCAGCACAATAGTTTTTTGTTTTTGTTTTGTTTCTACTCATTAAATTTATTGAAATGTGATCTCCATTCGATAAAAAAGCATATATTTTAAGTTTACAATTTGGTGAGTTTGTCAAATGTATACACTCATATGTTGATCAACCCTATCAAGACAGAGAATATTTCCATGATAATCCCATGCCAGTTTTCCTTGTTTGCATTTTATCCACCCTCGCTTCTGGCTTAGGCAATAACTGACATGCTACTACTGAGGATTAAACCACTTCAGTATTCTTGCCTTGAGAACCCCATGAACAGTGCGAAAAGGTAAAATGATAGGATACTGAAAGAGGTACTTCCCAGGTCAGTAGGTGCCCAATATGCTCTTGGAGATCAGGGGGGAAATAACTCCAGAAAGAATGAAGGGATGGAGCCAAAGCAAAAACAAAACCCAGTTGTGGATGTGANCATGAAAAGGCAGAAAGATAGGACATGGAAAGATGAACTCCCCAGGTCAGTAGGTGCCCAATATGATACTGGAGATCAGTGGAAAAATAACTTCAGAAAGAATGAAGGGATGATGCCAAAGCAAAAACAACACCCAGTTGTGGATATGACTGGTGATCAAAGCAAGGTCTGATGCTGTAAAGAGCAATATTGGATAGGAACCTGGAATGTTAGGTCCATGAATCAAGGCAAACTGGAAGTGGTCAAACAGAAGATGGCAGGAGTGAACGTTGACGTTCTAGGAATCAGCGAACTAAAATGGACTGGAATCGGTGAATTTAACTCAGATGACCATTTTATCTATCACTGTTGGCAGGAATTCCTTAGAAGAAATGGAGTAGCCATCATAGTTAACAAGAGTCTGAAATGCAGTACTTATACTAATACACATACATTATTTTTGAAATTATTTTCCATCATAGCTTATTACAGGATATTGACTATAGTTCCCTATGCTATACAGTAAATCTTTGTTGCTTGTTGTATATCTATTTTTTAATTAGAAATCTAGCATTCTATTCATACTAAGTCAAACAAGTAGAATCAAAATGTTATTTTTTTTTAGTTAGATAAAAATTTGTAAGTTTTCAAATATACATATTTATATGTATATATACAAAAGCTTTTCTAGTACACTTGATAAGACTTGAGAAAGAATATCCAAGAAAAAGAAGAGATGGAGAAATTGGAGAACATGAATTAAATGATATGGGAATATAAAAAGTGAAACAAGGTATATGAAAGATCATAATATAGTCCAGTTATTTTTAAACATGACTTATTAGAGTTATGGCTCATTAGAAACATCTGGAGCTTCGAGCATTTGTATTTTTCAAAAGATTTCAGGATAATTCTGATATGCATCTGGATTTTAAAAAGTGATGACAGGTTTTTCTATTGGATCCTTGTTTTGATGATATAGAATTGTATTATTTTTCAATAGATCAATCATGATACAATGGTACTGAGTAATAGTTGCATAAGCACAACAGTAAAAGATATTTACTAGTTTTCACAATCAATAGCCAAACAACAAAAAAAGATAANTGCATCTGGATTTTAAAAAGTGATGACAGGTTTTTCTATTGGATCCTTGTTTTGATGATATAGAATTGTATTATTTTTCAATAGATCAATCATGATACAATGGTACTGAGTAATAGTTGCATAAGCACAACAGTAAAAGATATTTACTAGTTTTCACAATCAATAGCCAAACAACAAAAAAAGATAATTATAATTGCAAGCCATAATGGGAAACATGATTAACATAACAGTATAAAATAATTACATACAATTTGGGGGAGTAGAGCAGAGTGATGTGATAAGTGGGAGTGCATACCTGCACATGTTTTCATCCACCCAGTCAGCCTTGGTCTTTTGATTAGTACATCTAATCCATGTACATTTAAGATAATTATTGATATGTGTGATCCTATTCCATAGTGTTCACCTCAAATCTTACTGCTTTAAAACTGTGGTTTTAAAGCCTCCGTTAAAAATAAAAAGATGAAGCAATCAATCCAGTGATTAATTTAACATGGCTTTCATTGGGAAAAGTCAGAGGGGACGAGGGGCATGACAAAGAGGAGACCAACAGACAAAAGGTAAATTTACCATAACATGCTTTTCTTTAACAAAAAAAAAAAAAAAAGAAGAAGAAGAAGAAGAAAAGAAGAAAATTTATTTTCAATGAAAGGGGAAAAAAAGCTTTTTGCTAAATGGTAATAAGTTGAACAGTAATTTAAAAAATGTAGGTTTTAGTAAAAGTTATTGCTTATTTCTCTACCTGAATTTGAAAAAAAAAAAGTTGTCATCTAATACAAGTTTCTATTCCATATACCAAAATATGGATATCTAAAAAAATCATGACTTTAAATTTCCACTGATGGAGCAGGTAGGAGATAAAGATGAATTCTGAACTGCTTCTAAAAGTTATTCATGTTTTTAACCTTGGAGCAGGGTAAGGAATTAAGGTTAGAATCAAGGCAAATTGGAAGTGATCAAACAAGAGACGGCAAGAGTGAATGTCGACATTCTAGGAATCAGCAAATTAAAATGGACTGGAATGGNTAACATAGCACACACAGCACACCTCTCTACATCCCTTCTTCCCAGAGCTGTCACTCGACAGTCATCACACTCTTTCTTACTGAGCCTTAATAAGACCTCAGAATCCTCCTTTATACTTCTTTCTAGGTAGCAATGTCCATCCTGTAAGTGGATTCCAAAGATAAAATCAGCTTGCACTACTGTACTTGTCTAGACAATGAAAATGGAAACGTGTTTCAAGGCAGGTTTAGCATCAGTGAGACAGGATACTGGTTGTAAAGATGGTGAACATTTAAAGACTTGCTGTACTAGAGGTGAGATTATAGGATGTTCTCATTTAGTTCAAATATGTCCTAAGTAATGTGATTGAGACTCAGACCCCATAGAGTAAGGTAATAACGGTAAAGAGATCAATTGAAGTTTTGGATGGAGGGCCATGATGACAGAAGCCAAAGCAGGAACTCAGGGGAAAACTAATCTGAAAAAAAGAAAATGTTTAATCTATGTTAGATGTAAATGAGTTTTTCTTGGGAGACTGTACAAAGAGAAAATCAAATGAAAAAGATATAAAATAATATGCACTGACAAGGCAGTAAAATGCTAGTGATCCCACGAAGAAGACAGAAAATTGCTGATCAGAGAGTCTAGAATTCTGGGATGCAGAAGAAGAGAGTTTCAAAAAGGAAGTTGTTAACAGCAAATATAGGTTATTGAATTGGATTTGACGATTAGGAAAGTTATTTGACATGAAGAAAATTTTAATAGAAGAAAAGTATATTTAGCTTACAGGGGTGCAAAGAAAGAAAAGCACTAAAGAATTAGGTGGAATGGATATGACAGCCCATCAAAAGATATGGTGATAAAAGGGCACAAAGAATGAAATGTTAGCCAAAGGGAGTGTCAAAGGATGGAGGACGCCTGAATACATTGGAAAGAGAAGAAGCCAGTACGGAGAAGAGATTGAAGATGCCAAGTTCAAGAACTTATGTGGAAGGCTGGCCAGACAAGAGGTATATTGTTTGGATCAAGGTGTATAGCACGGGTGTGGAAATGGAAAGAGTCAAAATAACAATTAGAATTAGCCAAAGAGAAGGAAATACTGAATATCTAATATTCTTAGTAAAATTTAAAATGTTATAATTGGCAGGGAGAAAGGAATGGAGTGGAGTGCAGTTGAGCATAGACTCATGTGTAGAATATGTGGGCAAGAGGTTACAGAAAGTTCTTCTTACTTATTCTCCAAATACTTGTCGTGTACTTATCTTGTATCAGACAGAACATTAGATGCTGCGACTACGATAATAAATGGAGCTTGTGTTGTCTCTGCCCTCAAATATTTGATGTGCTAGAGAGTCTCTTGGACTGCAAGGAGATCCAACCAGTCCATCCTAAAGGAGATCAGTCCTTTGGAAGGACTGATGGTGAAGCTGAGACTCCAATACTTTGGCCACCTGCTGCAAAGAACTGACTCACTGGAAAAGACCCTGATGTTGAGAAAGATTGAGGGCAGGAGGAGAAGGGGATGACAGAGGATGAGATGGCTGGATGGTATCATTGACTCAATGGACATGGGTTTGGGTGGACTCCAGGAGTTGGTGATGGACAGGGATGCCTGGAGTGCTGTGGTTCATGGGGTCACAAAGAGTTGGACATGACTGAGTGACTCAATTGAACTGAGAGAGGAAGGTAGATTTTTTTAATGAATAAAACTACAGATATATAATTGACAGTTATCACAGCTATTACAGAGAGAAGCAGGCACCAGATCATAAAGTTCTTCCCATGCCACAGCACAAAGCATGGCTGTTATACCAAGTACACTAGAAAGCCATTCATTTAAAGTTTTCAGCATGAAAAATGTTTATTAAAAAAAAATTTGTTTTCAGTGTGAAGAATGAAATGGAAAGAAGCAATAGAGAAAGAAGAGAGAGTTGGTAGGAAGTCATAAGTGAAAGAAAATGGTGACCTGAACTTAGGAAGTAGCAGTGAAGATGGGGGAATAAAAGGTGACCTGACATGTTGAGAGAAGGTTGATAGAACTTCCTGAAGGATTGAAGTGACAGTTAAGAGGAAGATTTCTGGTCTAATTCAGTGAGAAGCAGTGACATTTATTCTTAAAAAAAATGACCTGATACAGGTTCACATTGTGATGTCTGTCAGATAGATAAATAGCTCAGACAGGTAGTGAGCATAGTGGGCAGCTATCCCCTTCTCCAGGGGATCTTCCCAACCCAGGGATGGAACCCAGTTCTCCTGCATTGCAGGTGGATTCTTTACCAGCTGAGCCCCAGCAGGGAAGTCCATGTCAGAAAAGAAGACATGAATTGGGAACAGATACACATGAAGATGATTTTTAGAATCAGTGGATATAACTGAGACCACAAAGACAGAGCATGGAGGAGGAAGAGAAGAGCCCAAGACCTCTTGGCACATGGTTGGGACATTAGTTGTAAAGATCAATAGTTAAGCAAGTGGGTCTGGATCTAGATGATATTCTGTGCAGATAGAATCCAGATCTCACCATTCATCATTTTATCATGATGACATTCAGTTGTGAAACCACAAAGGAGGTAGAACATTCTAAAAAGTACTTAAAGAGTAACTGAAGTCAGAATGTTAGACTGGCCAAGTGGTAACTGTTATCCTGGAGACATGGTGATTTCGCAGTGAGCAATTTATCCTATCTGGGTCTTGAAGAAGAAGAAGGAAAGTGCCCAGTCATATCCAACTCTTTGCAACCCCAGAGACTGTAGCCTGCCAGACTCCTCTGTCCTTGGGATTTTCCAGGCAAGAATATTGGAGTAGATTGCCATCTCCTCCTCCAGGGGATGTTCCTGACCCAGGGGTTGAACAGGCATCTCCTTTGTCTCCTGCACTGGCAGGCAGATTCTTTACCACTGAGCCACCAGGGGCCCCAGGCTTGGGTCTTAGGAAATATAAATTCTAAGTTTTTCAGGTACAGAGGAAAATCACTGTTTATTTATCACACGTGTGATGGGCATTTGCTGTGTATCGCTGCTTGATTAGATCCTAGGAATAGGGAGATTGGGAAGCAAGTCCCTCCCTTGGGTGAACTCAAGATCTAATGGAACAGGAGTCCTGGGAGTCTTTTCTTTCAGCTACACATGAATTAATATCAACACTGTGATAGGACCACCTAATTTAACTTTGTATAAAATGAATAACCACAAGAATAATAGGCGTAAAGATGACAAAAGACTAAGCAAAGTCATAGGAGCCCTCGAAAATTTACTGCAAAAACAGAGTAGCTCTTTCAACAAAGCACTAATAAAAGCAAAACTCTAACATTAAAAAAAGAGAAATTTTCCATATCCCATGGTTACAAATTTTTATTTAAGATTACACTCCTACTATATATCCAACTATAATGGCTTCATTCTAGCTATTATGTCCAATCCCAATACCCCGAAGTGTTTTTCACACTATAAAGCATCTTCCTGGTTATTAGAGTAAATTAGTTAGCAAAAGAATGAGATATTAATCCTGCAAAGGTCATATCATCTTGATTACAAGAAGCCAATAAAATGGAATTCTTGCCTCTAATAGTTGAATGTCACAAGAGGGAAAATAGAGAGCTTTACACTTCCCTCTATAATGAAGAGACTGGTGTTTTTGGTTTTGGGGTTTTTGGTGGTGGTGGTGGTGTTGGGTTTTTTTTTTTTTTTTTTTTGGTTCTCAAAATTATATTTCTCAAAGAAGTGTTGCTTGTGTTTATTTCTTAAGATAGTTGAAGTGATGTGGTCACAGGAGGTTGTATTATCTGGGGATGAAAAGCATATAGTCATCCCTGAGAAAAAGACTAGTTTCTTTGTCAGCATAGCATGCTTAACATTTACATGAATTTTTTTCAGGCTTTTGATGAAGATGAACTTGCTGTTTTCTTCCCATTTGCAAAGGCAACCAGGGAGAGAGAAACAAACCATCTGTCCAATACCACAACTAATGGGGATGGAGACTGCATTCCCAATCCACTGATTGAACCTGGGTCTTGCTACTTCCAGCTCACTTCAAGAGTCCTAACCAAAGACAAACTTGCCATATATTTAGATTTCTTGATCTACAACAGCAACAAAATAATACTGAAGACAACTGGATTTTCTGCTCTGTTTCAGAAGCAGTTCAAGAACATCGTAATTTAAGTGGCTACATCGATGCAACAGGTTGAGTTCTAGGGGGTTAAGTATATTATTTCATTAACCCTCACAACAATTCTCTGAGGTACGTAACAATATTATCCGTATTTCAGGGATCCGACAATTGAGGCACAAGGTCACTGCAGGTCACACAGCTAGTCAGCAGTGGAGCTAGGATTTGAACCCAAGAAATCTGGAGAGCCAACGTTCTTCCCCACTTCACCCACCACTTCCCTGTGGACCATGTACATTACATCCCTGTTCAGGAGTGTGTACCAATCCACTGCCTTCATGTCTCTAAGCTCACACAAAAATAAATAAATGTAAGGAAGGGCATGGTTATGAAGGCAGCATGTGATCACCAGAACAAGTGATCAAGGGGATCCTGAGATGTTTTCCAGAATCAGCAAACATCGTGACCACATTATACACCTCAGGATGAAAGAGGTCTAGTGACAAAGAGATGGCATTTTTTCTGACTAACAGTGCTCTCCCTGAAATCAGGCCAACCAGGTCCAGATCCAGGCTCCACTACGTATTGCCTAAACTCAGACAGGTTGTCTACCCTTTCTGTGCTTAGGTTTCTCCATCTAACAGAGGGAAGAGTTATAACATCTCTACCTACTTTATTGCTGTCTTATAAGAATTCAATTAACAATTCATTTGAAAAGCCTGGAAAGGTCTTAAGCATGCACAAAAGCATCAAATGCACATTGCTTGTTGGCTCAGTTGCTAAGTTGTGTGCAGAGGCTTTTAATTTGGACACAAGGGCAAAAAAGCCCCCTGGGTCCAAGAAACCATGCCCTATGCACTTGCTGAGATCCCCTGTGTCTCTGTGCTTGGAAATCAGCTGGTACGACTTGGTAACACAAATCATTAAAATGCTGGGGAAAATTGCTTACGAACCAACACAATTTCCACATTATAATAACATGATTCTCCTATTTACTAAGCAAAGATGAGCTAATTTGCATTAGAGAAACAGACATCGGAGTAGAAAAAAATTTATCTGTGCTGTCCCATCTATCTTTGCATATTACTGTTGAATTCAGTCATTCACTCATTTGTTCATTCCACATGTCCTGTCAACCTGCAACGTGCAAGGCACGGCACTGGGACCCCTGGGAAGCAAACACATAAATCTAAATGATATTAAATGGTTATTTGTTCCAAAGCTCGATCGCCATTTTTCGTAATGAATTCCCAGGTCAGAATGTGTATCAAGCAGAAAGACTGTGATCATTCTGAGCTGGACACAGGCGTAGTTGTCTAGACTCTCACAGCCACATGTGTAATATTCTGAAGTGGGCTGAGGTACTTTTTCTCCTTTTCTTGTTAAAGTCGTTCCCTCAGAAACTGATTTGTTTTGTGCTGCTTTCCATTCACATCACGATCCAATCAAACCACAGAATATAGGAAAGATCAAAGTAGTGCAGTCTAGCCATCTACAGTAATTCATAGAATATATGAGGCATTAAAATTTTCATTCTTCATTCTTGTGAGAAAGACTATAAAGGTAACTGAAAATGATGCAGAATATGAATTCATTCCTGAGACAATGATTGTAGCAAGAATGGGAAGAAGCATAAACCAACAGACCTTTTTTTCTGGCCTCAATTTTAAATCCTTTTTGAAAAACAGTTCTTGCCGGTGTCATTCACACTTTTACTTTTATCTTTGATCTCTTCAGCTCTTCTCCTATCTAAATGGTACATGAAAAAAAGCCCAGAAAAGTTTTCAAGTATTGGCTTCCTGCATTTTCATCCAAAGCAATTTTACAAGCATTCCCACAAACACAAGGAAAATTGTCCAGGGTGATGCCTAACAGATGCAGAAACAATTGATTGAAAAATGAAAACTTCAGTCAAAGAGCGAGGAGGAGGGGGAAAGAGTCAACTCCTCATGAATTGTATTCTCTTCACTGTTTTGTTTTCTATTATTAGCTATGTTTCCATAGAATATATATTTTAATTCTTTATTTTTTTGTTTAATAAAGTAATCCTGAAATGAGTGATTTACAGCCAGGAAAATAGATGCTTTGATCATTTTCAGAATTTTAGCCAGGAGACCACGGAAAATAAACAGGAAGAAGCAAGTATTCAAAACTGTTTATGAGAACCAGTGATTCAAGTGATGTGATCAAGAAATTCAGATACAATGTGTTTAAATTTCTTTTTTTTTTTTTCTCTCCAGTAACATAATCCACTGAATAGGAAACTCAGGGAGGAAAATGCTTGTGGCCAATTTGTACTGTTAATCAAATGTGTAATAAAGGTTAGTGAAAGCGAAAGTGGCTCAGTCATGTCCAACTCTTTGCAACCCCATGGACTATACCGATTCTCCAGGCCAGAATACTGGAGTGGGTATCCTTTCCCTTCTCCAGGGGATCTTCCCAACCCAGGGGTTGAACCCAGTTCTCCAGCATTGCAGGTGGATTCTATACCAGCTGAGCCATCAGGGAAGCCCAATAAAGGTAAATGACTTTCTAAAAGAAAAGGAAGTTAGTTTGTGTTTATTTTATTTTTTTACAACCTAAATACTTGCAACATTTATTTGTCAATCATAGCTCAGTAAAACTGAAAAAAGACTAAAGAGAAATGTATCAACACATAAGATAGTGTGATTTCTCATGGAGAAGCTATGTGATAAAAAGATTCAAGATGAAGGGAGGGCTGACAGTCTAGGCCTGTGGTGCCATGAGCCTCACTGTCAACATTGTCCCACCCCAGGCAGGCTGCTGCTGCTGCTGCTACTAAGTCACTTCAGTCGTGTCTGACTCTGTGCGACCTCATAGACAGCAGCCCATCAGGCTCCCCCACCCCTGGGATTCTCCAGGCAAGAACACTGGAGTGGGTTGCCATTTCCTTCTCCAATGCATGAAAGTGAAAAGTGAAAGTGAAGTCGCTCAGTCGTGTCCGACTCTTAGCGACCCCATGGACTGCAGCCCACCAGGCTCCTCTGTCCACAGGATTTTCCAGGCAAGAGTACTGGAGTGGGTTGCCATTGCCTTTTCCGCCAGGCAGGCACTGATGGTCAAAGAAGATGGACAGAGACAGATACAGGAACCTTGGATATGAGCAGTACAAGGGTGTTCCCAGATACCCATGGGCCCCAAGTTACTATTAGAAAGTTGAGGGAACTAGTTTGGGGCCTAGCTATCTTTCTTTCAGTGATTTCTGTCTGCCAAGGTGACTTCCCATGTAATTCTGGAGCATCCCAGGGCCGTTTGTAGATGCTACAGAACTCAGTAGTGAGAAGGATGGTGTGAGAAGGGCATGGATTTATGTCAGATGATCTGGGTTCATCTTGCAACCCCACCACCAACCCACTGTGTGAATTTGGGCACATCACTGTCTCTCCAAGCCACCGTTTCTTCACCCATAAAATGAGAACAACAAATCTTACTGCATGAAAATTTTTGAGAATGACCTCAACTAAATTACTTAGAGCACCAGGTATAGATGGGTTCCTGGTGCAGACTGAAATGACTTGAGCTTCTGCTGTACAGCAGAAACTAACACAACGTTGTAAAGCAAATATATTCCAATAAAACTCAATAAAATATAATAAATAAATGAAATAAAAATCTCAAACCAAAAATTGAGGCCTCAGGTAAATTTTTATCTTACTTGAATGTTAGATCTTCAAACTTAGCAAATAAAGATTTGTGATACCAGTTAAATTTAAATTGAAAATAAAGAAAGGGAAATTTTATTACTATAATTTTGCCCCCAAATATTGCTTGGATATCCCTAAACTGGACTTCCCAGGTGATGCTAGTGGTAAAGAACCCACTTGTCAATGTAGGAGACATAAGAGATGTGGGTTCAATCCCTAGGTTAGGAAGATTCCTTGGAGGAGAGCATGGCAACCCACTCCAGTATTCTTGCCTGGAGAATCCCATGGACAGAGGAGCCTGGTGGGCTATAGTCCATAGGGTCACACAGAGTCAGACATGACTGAAGCAGATTAGCATGCACCCACGCATCCTTAAACTAAAATTTATCTTAAATAATGCTGCAAATGAACATTACAGTGCATGTATCTTTTGGAATTATGGTTTTCTTAGAGTATATGATCAGGAGTGGGATTGCTGGATTGTATGGCAGTTTTATTTTTAGTTTTTAAAGGAATCTCTATATTATTCTCCATAGTGGTTGTATCACTTTACGTTCCCACTCTTTTCTCCATACTCTCTCCAGCATTTATTGATTGTAGATTTTTTTGTTTGTATGAGGTGGTACCTCATTGTCATTTTCATTTGTATTTCTCTAATAATTAGTGATGTTGAGCATCTTTTCAGGTGCTTCTTGGCCATCTGTAGATCTTCTTTGAAGAAATGTCTATTTAGGTCTTTCATCCATTTTTTGGAGAAAGGAATTGCAACCCACTCCAGTATTCTTGCTTGGAGAATTCCATGGCCAGAGGAGCTTGGTGGGTAACAGTCCATAAGATCACAAAGAGCTGGACATGACTGAGTGACTAACACTTGTCCATTTTTTGATTGGCTTGCTTATTTTTTAGAGTCTTGAGCTAAATGAGCTATTGGTATATTTTGGAGATTAATCCCTTGTTGACCTTAAAAGTCTATTCCAATATGCATCAGGTGCAGACAAACAGTGTTTGATTCCGCTTATATGAGGTACCTATATAGTCAAATTCATAGAGTCAGAAAGTGCATGGGTAGCTACCGGGGCCAAGTGTGAGATGAGGGAAGGGGAAATGGGAAGTTAGTGTTTAATGAGGACAGAGTTTCAGTTTAGGAACATGAAAATTTCAGGAGATGGATGATGGTGAGAGTTGCACAACAATGTGAATGTACTTAGTGCCAGTGAGCACACAGTTAAATAAGGTCAAAATAGTATATTTTATCTTATGTGACTTTTACCACAATAAAAAAAAAATACATTAAAAAAAAAATTAACTAGCAGCCACTTTCCACCAGTCCTGCCAAATATGCAAGTGATTTCTGAAAGTGAAAAAAAAATGCAAATTTTCTAAACTATCAAAAATACAAATTTCAAGTGACCGTGCTAGAGGCTTTTATTTTGCTTTGCTGTATCAAAATTATAATAGAAAATATTTATTTAATATTGATTTTAAAACATGTATAAAAAAAACTTGGGCAATTAATTTTAAAAATATTCATTTATTTTGTTGTGTTTGCATTTCTAAGCTTTTTGAAAAGTATAATTAAAAATTATGTTCTAAATAATCACCAATTTTCATATATATGTTTTCATAATTTTATGTTTTCAAGAGATATACCTAACTTGTATGTACTCCGAAAGTTAAAGTGAAGTCGCTCAGTCGTGTCCGACTCTTCGCGACCCCATGGACTGTAGCCTATCAGGCTCCTCAGTCCATGGAATTCTCCAGGCAAGAGTACTGGAGTGGGGTGCCATTTCCTTCTCCAAGAGAGTGAGAGAAGGAACACGAACTTTAGGCCCCACAAAAATCTAGATCTAACTGGAAATAATAATAAGCAAAATTTGTTGTTGTTGTTTAGTCACTAGGTCATATCTGACTTTTTGCAACCACATGGACTATAGTCCACCAGGCTCCTCTGTCCATGGGATTTCCCAGGCAAGAATATCTGAATGGGCTGCCGTTTCCTCCTCCAGGCAACTCAGGAATCAAACCTGTGTCTCCTGGGATGGCATACAGATTCTTTATCTCTAAGCCACTAGGGAAGCCCAAAAAACAAAATAGACTATAATAAACGTACACACTGATTGAAGCTTAAATTGTAGTATGGGAAACAGCCAACAAATAAATCCTGTAAGTAAAGTTGTCAAATGGTGACAAGTGCAGTATAGAAAGACATTGAGAAAGAAATGCTGGAGTGGAGTTAAGGTTCAATTCTCAGTGTTTGTTTATGCGCTAAGTCATGTCTGACTCTTGCGACACCATGAACTGTAGCCCACCAGGCTCCTCTATCCATGGGATTTTCCAGGCAAGAATACTGGAGTGGATTGCCATTTCCTTCTCAATTCTCAATACAGGAGTCTCAATGAAGCCCTCAGAAGAAGAGAACATTTGAGCAAAGACTTGTAGCACGTGAAGGAGTGAGCCCAGTGGATATCTGGGGAAAGAAAGAACCATAGATAGAAAGTTGCAGAGTCTGGGTTGTGACTGAGGTGCAACACCATGGAGGCCAGTGTGGCTGGGGCATGGTGGGCAAGGTTAGAGGGGAGACATGTCTTGTAGGGACAGCCTTGTGGGCTCTTTTGAGTATTATGGTATTAATGAAAGTGAGATAATTGGAGGATATTCATCAAAGGAGTTGGTGAGCTGATGTGGATTTAAAAGGATTACTCTAGCTGCCAGGTTATGCAGAGACAAGCTCAGGAAGTCTACTTAAGAGGCATCTAATTCATTCAATAGATGCCAATGGTTTGCNTTGTAGGGACAGCCTTGTGGGCTCTTTTGAGTATTATGGTATTAATGAAAGTGAGATAATTGGAGGATATTCATCAAAGGAGTTGGTGAGCTGATGTGGATTTAAAAGGATTACTCTAGCTGCCAGGTTATGCAGAGACAAGCTCAGGAAGTCTACTTAAGAGGCATCTAATTCATTCAATAGATGTCAATGGTTTGCCAGGGTGGTGAGAAGTAGTCAGATCTGGGATCTATATTTGAGGCAATGGCAGTAGATTTGATTGATGAGATAATATATACAACATGAGGAGAACAGAGAATCAAGGATGTTAAATAATTTGGTTATTGATATGGACAATGGGAAAGATGGAGTTGCCGTTGACTATGATGATGAAAACTTCAGGAAAAGCAAATTTAGAGGAAAGATCAGAACTGCTCATTTTAAGATGTCAGTTGGACTGTGAGCTACAGATAGCAAGACGGAAGTTGACAGAGGGAGCTGAGAATTCAGGGAGGGAGGTCTAGGTTGAAGGTATAAATTTGCAAGTCTTTGACATAAAAAGCTATGATACTGGAAGAGCTCTCCAGGGAAGTAAATATATATAGAGAAAAATAGCCCAAGGATTGAATGTGAGCACTGGAAAAGTTTAGGGAAGAAATGAAGAATCCACAAAGGAAATACAGAAGGAACTCCTGGTGAGACAGGAGGAAAACCAGATAAATATCATCCTGGAAGCAAATAAAGAGAACTTTTCAAAGAAGAAGGAGATATTAACTCAGAGAGAATCAATTAAGATAAGGATTGACTACTGGGCTTAGTTTTCTAAAACAGAAGCCATTGTTGGCCTTCATAAAAGTAGTTTGGTGCAGTTGAGAAGGAGAAAATCTTATTTCATTGATTTCAAGGAGTGGGAGGGGAGGAACTGACCAGAACAAGTACAGACAACGTATGGGATTTTGCTGTAAAGCAGAGGAGAAATAGGGCTCTAAGTGGATAAGAGGGGTAAGATTTTTTAAAAATAAATGAAATAGCAAAATATTTTTATTTTACTTGATCCATTAGGGAAAGAGAAGCTGGTGGTTAACGAGAAGGAAGAAATTATNACAACGTATGGGATTTTGCTGTAAAGCAGAGGAGAAATAGGGCTTTAAGTGGATAAGAGGGGTAAGATTTTTAAAAAATAAATGAAATAGCAAAATATTTTTATTTTACTTGATCCATTAGGGAAAGAGAAGCTGGTGGTTAACGAGAGGGAAGAAATTATTTCTCTTTAGATAAAAGCTTAGTTATTACTATATTGCTGTCATTTATTGAGTGCTTGCTATATCCTTTGATCACAAAGAAATTATTTATTTCTCACATTAACTCTAAGAGCTACTTCATCACCACTGAATAAAGAAAAGTTTAGGACACTTTCATAGGGTTACACAGGGAAGGAACAGAGTAAATATTTTAATTCAAGTTTTCCTGATTCTAGCATGGTGACTTCAAGTCTTCCTCTACTTTGTATTCCTTTGTAGGAAAGTCTTCCTACTTTTATTAATCTACAGCACATAGCAGATATGCAGTCAATTTAGAGAATGTATAAGTGCATGAATGAACAAATGGTGAATATGACATATTCAAACACATATACTTACAGAGGGGTTTCCCTGTTGGCTCAATGGCAAAGAATTTGCCTGCAATGCAGGAGATGCAGGTTCGTTCCCTGGGTCAGGAAGATTTCCTGGAAGAGGCATGGCAACCCACTCCAGTATTCTTGTCTGGAGAATCCCATGGACAGAGGAACCTGGCAGGCTACAGTACACAGGGTCACAAAGAGTCGGACACAACTGAAGCAAATGAATATTCACGCATACTTACAGACATGTACACACACACATATATTTACACATACACACGGGATTGCAGTGGACATTTGCGGGAAGAAGTGAGAAGCAGGGAGGTTGACGAACTCTTCTACTAAATCAGAAATTCCTCTCATTTCCTTCAGAAGATGCTGACAGAAAGAATTACCTGAAAGGAGCAGTGGAAGCCAGACGCCCACCTCTTCACAAATTCCTTAGTGAGCAAAGTATCAATCAGTTAAGACCTAAGGCTCCTGGCAAGACCCTAAGCTATGATACTATTTCTGAAAATCACAAACAAGCAAACAAGAGAGATTCCTCATTTGGGGGCACATTTGCTCCCTTTTCAAATCCAGAGGACAGGCAGTTGTCAACAAAGACTGTGCTACAAACAGGAAAATGGTTAACTAACACTCCAATAACCAAAAAATTGAACAACAATAAAAGGCATCTTCTCTATTAATTACAATCTCATTTCCTCTTTCTGCACTCTATTTTTTTTCAAACAGTGTAATTTCTAAATTCCCTGGCATTTCATTTAAACAAAGAAACAGGGATATATAATAATTTTCAAGATTTCCAGAAGAATATATGATGGTTTTAAATCTTAGGGAAAGCCTGGCCTCCAGTTAGCTGCTCCTTATATTCTATAAACACAAATACTCACAAGCCATCAAGAATATCTGTAACATCATATTACAATGTGTGTGAAATTCACCCTCCAAAAACACCCTTTGTGAAGAAACACCATCTACTGTCTCTCGTTTTGCTCCTAAAAGCATCACCTTTCAGCAGGAATGAATCTTTGCTGGTAATCCACTCATTACTGCTGTGGAGTAATGAACATATCAGTTTCTATACATTTGTAGATTATATGTTTAGCTCTGAGTTGAACAAATTACACAGACTTGGAGAGTCATTCAGTTTTCTATCCTCATTAAAATTTAGCCTCATTTTGCCACCTTTGATATTAGCAATCATATTTTAATAGAATTTCAAACAGCATTATTTCAATCTCAGTGAACAAATAAGTTATATAACCATTCCTGGCTGCATTATAATCTTCTTAGCTTTAATTACTGTTCCTTAGAATACTCTGTTTTCCTAGTTTATAGGTTTTCACATGTATCCCTATTTTCTACTCTAAAATAGCTCCTTCTGGTTGAGAAAGAAATGAACACGTACATATATGCCATATTCTTTAAAGACTGTGCTTTATCATTTCAATGGTCATTGTATCTAACACATTAGGTATTGTAATATGATATTGTGCAGTCATAAAAGAAACAGAATTTTAGAAAACCACAGGGCTTAGCATAAATCAGCAAGCAGGATGAACTTAGATCAAACATTAGAAAGTGTAACTCTAAAATAAGGATTTCATTTTGTTAAGCTCTGGGTAGCACAGAAGTACTCAGTTCTATTTGGGACTCCTTCATAGAAAAGGGCTCCCCTTGTGGCTCAGCTGGTGAAGAATCCACCTGCAATGCAGAAGACCTGAGTTCAATCCCTGGTTCGGGAAGATCCCTTGAAAAGGGACAGGCTACCCACTCCAGTATTCTTGGGCTTCCCTAGTGACTCAGCTGGGTAAGAATCCACCTGCAATGTGGGAGACCTGGGTTCAACCCCTGGGTTGAGAAGATCCCCTGGAGAAGGGAAAGGCTACCCACTCCAGTATTCNCTGGTTCGGGAAGATCCCTTGAAAAGGGACAGGCTACCCACTCCAGTATTCTTGGGCTTCCCTAGTGACTCAGCTGGGTAAGAATCCACCTGCAATGTGGGAGACCTGGGTTCAACCCCTGGGTTGAGAAGATCCCCTGGAGAAGGGAAAGGCTACCCACTCCAGTATTCAGGCCTGGAGAATCTCATGCCAACTCTCATGGTATGGGTAGAACCTAATTGGGAATTTATTGCACACACAGTCCACATTATGTAATCGAAGAAACTGAGATTTAGCACTAAAAGAACTCACCTAGAATATCTATTATTAAGTTGTAGAACTAGTGTTTGAACCTAAGTCACAAGTTTATCCATTGACAGATACTTAGATTGTTTCCATATGTTGGCTATAGTGAATAATGGTGCGATGAACATGGGAGTATGGTTATCTTCTAGACAGTGACTTTTATTTCTTTTGGAGATATACTCAGAAGTGGGATTGTTGGATTATATGGATATTTTATTTTAATTGCTTGAGTTACCTCTATATCATTTTCCACTGTGACTGTATTAGTTTACATTCTCACTATCAGTGTAGAAGGGGACGACAGAGGATGAGATGGTTGGTGGCATCATCGACTCAATGGACATGAGTTTGAGCAAACTCTGGGAGATAGTGAAGGATAGGAAGACCTGGCACGCTGCAGTCCATGGAGTCGCAAAGAGTCAGACATGACTTAGCAACCAAACAACAACAGTGTAATAAATCTTGATTTTAATTATCATCCCCCCTATAATTAACGATGTTAAGTACCTTTTCATGTACCTGTTCGCCATTTGTATGTCTTTTTTGGAAAAAACTTCAATTCAATTCCTCTGCCTTTTAATCATTTTTTTGTCATTGAGTCATATCTATCCATTATATATTTTGGATTTTGTCCTCTTATCAGATACATGATTTACAAATATTTTCTCTCCCATCCCCTTAATATAAATATTGAATTCAGTTCATATTTTGTTGTGGATTTTTGCAGCTTGGCTCACCAGCAGCTCCTGCTACTTACTCACCCATGTCTCCAGTTTTTAAAAGACTTTGATTGCTGGAGTTATGCTCTTGATGACTAGTCAAATATCACCTTCAGCTCCCAATGACATATTACTTTTAGCCTCACTTGGAGTCTGTGAGTGAAAGGCTACTTGTTTTATGGGACCCAAGTGTAGATGTCTCAAAACATCACATTAACTTGACCCCACAACTGGTTAACTCATTTCTACCCTAGGGAAGCACAAGTTTCTCTATATTTAATACAATTTTCCATGTTTCCTTAATTGTTTTCTTTCTTCCCACTAAGAGAAATACTTTTTTCTGAATATACAAGTGATGAGTATCTACTTGAAAATTATGTGATGAACATTTTTCATGAATGTTTGTCTGCAGCTTTAACTAAGGTAGAGTTACTGGTTGAAGCGGCATCAACTTCTTAAAGGCTTTTGAAATCTGATGCCAAATCACTTTCTGGAAAAGTATTCATTTACTTCACTAAAGCAATGTGTAAGAGTGTTGACTTCACTGAATCATATCCATATCAATCACTAAATATCTTCTACATTTGATGAATAAAAAACTATATATTTTTATATTTGCATTAATTTGAGCAGTTGTGAGTTTGAACATTTTTGCATATTTATGTTCATATTTATATGTCATTGTGCAAATTGTTCATGACATCTATTTTTAAAAATCAGGATTCAAAATTTATCTTAGTCATTCACAAGAGATCATTATATTTAAAGTAATTAAACATATATAATTTTAAAAATTATATTTGTAATATGAATAAAATATAGTGTATACATATAACATTACAATAGCATGTGATAAATATAAGCATTACAAATTATATGCTTTTTTCCCTCACCATTCTCCAGCCTCCAGGAAACGGAATCACTACCAGTATCTTCCTTCCCTATTGTTTTGTAAGAACTGTGAGATCCAAACTGACAAACAAAAAGAGGCACTCTTTTTATATGGAGGTGGTATCAGAAGGAGGTGTGAAACAAATGCACGTGCATGGCAGAGACCCAAGTAAGCACTGGTGAGCTAATGGACAGGTGCTGAAAAGACATTGTGATAGAGTCCTAATTTTGGAAGAGATGTGGTACCTCCCCACTTTGGGAAGAGGTGTAGTATACACCTACTTTGGGAAGTGATATGGTACAGTCCTACTTTGAGAAGAATATGGCACAGTCCTACTTTGGGAAGAGATATGGTATGTCCCTACTATGGGGGGAAATATGGCACATCCCCACTTTGGGACGAGATATGGCACAGTCCTATTCGGAGAAGAGGTGTGGTACGTCCCTACTTTGAGAAGCCATATGGTACAGCCCTACCCTGAGAAAAGCTATGCTACAACCCCACTTTGGGAAGAGGTGTGGTACATCCCTACTTTGGGAAGAGATATGGTACAGTCCGACTTTCCTCCCAGTGAGCAACATCTACTGTAGGTGTGGGTTTTATACTTTATCTATTGCAATTCCATTTTATCCTATGGCATAAAGTTGGCCTTCTATTTAACATTGTCAATTGTCATGTCTTCTTCCCATGTCTTCTTTTCTTCACAAGGATCTTTATTGAGAAACTGAGAGAGCTTATACAATGGAGGTAAAGCATGCTGCTGCTGCTGCTGCTAAGTCGCTTCAGTCGTGTCTGACTCTGTGCGACCCCATAGACGGCAGCCCACCAGGCTCCCTCGTCCCTGGGATTCTCCAGGCAAGAACAATGGAGTGGGTTGCCATTTCCTTCTCCAATGCATGAAAGTGGAAAGTGAAGTCGCTCAGTTGTGTCCGAGTCTTCACGACCCCCATGGACAGCAGCCCACCAGGCTCCCCCGTCCATGGGATTTTCCAGGCTAGAGTACTGGAGTGGGGTGCCATTTCCTTCTCCAAGGTAAAGCATGAACCATGTGCAATGACTGCCTCTCATCTTTTCACTTCTACCTGCCTCTGTGTTTTATCCACACATCAGTACCAACTGCAAGTTCCCTTCTCGCTTGATCTTCGAGAGAATGCCCTGTTCATTATCCTTATTCTGAAATTCAAAATATATATCTAAAAGCAATTATTTTCAATCACTACAACAATGTTCAAATACTTAAAATTCGGTTCACTCGATTGATAATGGAATTTTGGTTTTATCATCATTTTGAGGGACAGGAATTAACTTTTTAAAATTTAAAAATTTTAATGAATCAATCAGTTGTTTTTCTTTTCAAGTAATTAGTCTTAATTGAATATAAGCCACCCTGAAATCTTTGCAGTGATATAAATAAATAAACAAATAATTGAGGTTACTCGATCCAGTCTTAACTTCTAAATCAACTTGGAAATTACTATAAGGTTTCAACACAGGCAATTACCCCTGCCCAATTTTTCCTTAAAATCAAGATGTGTGTTTAAAACATTTTTCTGCAGACTCTTTGGAAGTGTGACTGTAATTTAGAATACATATATAATTTGGTGCTTTGGTTAATATGATATTTAAAACAAAATATTTCAAACACGTGTCATTTTCTGGTTCTGAGGCTTATTTTTTTCCATTAAGTTCTAAAAATTCACTGTCAGTTGGCTTTTACGTAATCTTAAAGTCATACTCATGTATTATAATGTAGTTTACCAAAACTACATGGACTCATATTTAACCATTTTGTAATTACATTTTTAACATACTTTTTAAATTGCATGAAGATGACACTGCTATCTATTGGTGTTTAATTCACACCCAACATCCTTTCTAGCTTAAATTAAATCCTTATTGGAGACATTTATTCCAACTGTAACTGTTTTCTCTAATGAACTATCAATTCATTTCCCCACACAGCATGTTCTAATTTGTGCTTGTGGTAGTTTCTAGAAACATATGGGGACCAACTGTGGTTATGTTTGGGGATCTTCTGTACAAAAACATGGTAATTGCTTTTGTTTTGCTGATTACTCTCTGAGACAGTTTCAAACCTCTTCAACTTTTTCCTCTATCCATGAGGTTTTTAACTGCAAATTCCCTTCTGTTTTATCAGATGAATTTCCCATAATGAGCGTATTGGATGGGCTGGTTCATCTGTCCAGAGGTTCTATGATCTTTAGAACAGATCAACCCTTTGCATAGAATTTACAAATTGTTCCCAGATATCAGACATCATCAGGCTTGTTATTTCCATAGTGCCATAAACACAAAAGCAGAAGAGACTTAAAAGGTAAGAGGCCTTTTGTAACATAAAAGAAAAAGCAAGATTGGCGCCTCTTTTGCTTGTGGTTCTTTGGGAGTTGGGGGTTGGAGGGAGCAGCAAAAGATACAATAATACAAGCATCTTCCTGATTGATTAAAGTAGTGAAGTGCACTCTTCAGTTCATAAATAATGCTCTATTACTTTTCTTCAAAGACAAGTAAACCTTGACAGAATGACCTTTTCTAGGGCAGGAGTTGTTTCGGTGCCATAAATTATACTGTAAAACGAGTGGAAATGCTACTGAGAAGTGTGTGACAAAATGAGATTAAAGATAACTATACACAAAAGATTGTTGTTTTATTAATGGATTCCTGTCATTGGAATGAAAAATCCTCAGCCTTCTACTGAATGCTGAGATCACATGGAGCAGCAAATTAGGAGGACACTTTCTACAAGGTAACTAAAAGGGTCAAAATAACAATATTCTGATTGGGTTTTTTTTTTTCCCCTCCTGTATTATACTTGCTCTTAAAGCAAATTTAGTTGTTGTCAAATAAGCTTGCACTATCCACAGTCATTAGCTCACAAAAAGAAGGATGGCACTGTAGGCTGGCTTGGGTATTAGGTCTGTAGCTGCAGAGAGGTTAGAAGAAGACTGCTCAACAGAAGCTCCGGCGGGCGGCAGTATGTTCATCAGCGTGCTTGTGCACCGCTCAGAGGAGAAAGCATATGGGAGTTCTCCAACCATTCATTTATCCAGTGAACACTCAGTCTGACAGAGCCATCACTTGGAAGAAAAGGAAAACCATCACCTAGTGACTGAAGCTGTAAGCGGCTCTGAACTTCTTTTTTCTTACAGTACACTTGTTTCCAATTTTCCCACTAGTGAAAAAACAACTCGAAGTGATAGAAACTAGACTACGACCACTTAAAATACAAGGAAGGATTTAAGTCTGTGTAAATTGAAAGAGATCGTGGGAATTCGAGGGCTTTCTGTAAGCTTCTACATCCTGTATAAACAGAATATAGAATTCCTTCTAATGTTATTACCGCACGTTTTACTGTTGTTGTAATTATCTCTGCCCAGTTCTTTCTTAAAATCAAGACTGTGTGTTTAAAACATTTCTCTGTAGACTCTTTGGAAGTGCAATTTTAACCTAAAATACATATATAAAGAAAACTGATCAAATGTGGAGACCACAGGGGCAAAAAGGAACAAAAAAAAGGGGAAAAGAAAAAGAAGTCACAAAGTAACAGATAAAGTATTTTGAATGACAAATTTCGATAGTAAAATTCATTCAAGTCTTAGAGCCCTTTATTATATAGCACTGGCAGACACACAATTGAGTAAAAGAAAACAGAAACAGAAACCATCCTATAGAGTGAAATCTTTCACAACTTTCCCTGGAGCTTGATCTAGCAATGGGTCACTCAAATAATAACTACTCTTGTTAGATAAAGCATATGCTCAGCATGGCATGTTGCCATAAATCACTCCTTGTCACAGAGAAGAATAGATACACCGGCTCCTACTGCTTTGTTATTCTTTATAACTAGACACGGGGTATCAGTGTTACCTTCACTATTGGAAGAAAAGAAATGGNATAATAACTACTCTTGTTAGATAAAGCATATGCTCAGCATGGCATGTTGCCATAAATCACTCCTTGTCACAGAGAAGAATAGATACACCGGCTCCTACTGCTTTGTTATTCTTTATAACTAGACACGGGGTATCAGTGTTACCTTCACTATTGGAAGAAAAGAAATGGATGCTTTCACCCACTCGTATCATTTTTTGGTGTCAGGAAGCCAAAAGACAAAACAATGGGATTAGTGTTACAAGGAGCATCCATCTACTTCTCACACAAACGTAAAATTCTTTAGTGCATGTGAAACAGATGTTATGTTTGGGTAGATATTTTGCAGGTGCTTTCTTTGTGAAAAGCAGAAAGCCATCTCCTAATCGCATAGAATCCATTCTTTCTCCATAATGTACTCTTTCCTGAGTTTAGGAAACTACCTGAGGAGATATACCATTATTCAAATTTCACACTGATCTTAGCACACATTAAATAATATATTGTCATACTGAGAATATACCTATTGTCATTTAGGGATGTCATTTATGACATGTATGACATACCTAAGTCATATAAATATTGTCATTTTGAGAATATACCTCGCTATCCCCTTTTTGGGCTTTTCTGGTGGCTCTGCGGTAAAGAATCTGCTTGCCAACACAGGAGACGTGAATTCCATCCCTGGGCTGGGAATATTCCCTGGAGAAGGAAACAGCAACCCACTCCAGCATTCTTGCCTGAGAAGTCCCATGGACAGAGAAGCCTAGCTGGCTATAGTCCAAGTATTAGCAAAAGAGTTGGAGGCAACTTAGCAACGTTTCCTTTTTAGCAAAAAAAAAA
>SJYA01002114.1:981449-1054719 GCA_006410615.1 Neotragus moschatus | reverse complement strand
AAAAAAAAAAAAGCTAAAGAACTCCTTTTGATAGACAGCTTAAAAGTCCCAAAATGATCTTTTACTGCAACTTTGTGTGCCCTGTTCATCCTCTTTGAGTTACAGCAAGGTTGTGCTCAGCCTTGTCTTAGACAAGGCAGAAGTGAACCACAATGTAAAGAACCTTCAGGATCCAAGGCAGTCTTTAAAAAGACCTGTAATCTCAGAACCAGGACAACAGCAGTGATTCCAAACAGATATCAAACCTCTGGGCATCCCTAACCTTGGAAGCTAAAGACGTGTGTTGGATGTCAAAAATTGTTTTCTTTAACAGTTAGTCAGTTAATCTACCCATCTGTTTTTACCATTAAAAAACCGTAACTCTACCATGGTATCTTCCCTACTAGAATGTAGAGAAGCTATTTATTCCTCAGTATTTAATAAGCACTTCCTGGGTGCCTTCTATGAACCAGCCAGTGGGACTAGAGCCACCAGAATTCTTCTGGGCTTCAGAATCACTCCCCAAAGTCATTCTGCTGCTTCCAATAGAAAGAAGTTAATTCATCCTGCAACTCTAAACTTTTTCAAACGCAGACAATTTTATTGTGCTTCCAAATTCTCAACTTTTAAACCCTAAATTTGGAAAATTGGGACAAGGTTCCTAATCTCACAGAGAGGGTATCGCATGAAAACCATGTTTATTATAATGATTTCACATAGATGTTCATTCATATCTAATTCTTAGTATCTGCAACTCTGAGGCTAAATTTGAGTTTCACGAATAACATTCTAATAGTAAAGTTACAGAATGCTTCAGATCTCTCCTGGAAATTGCAGAAAGTTACACAGAAACAATTTATATCTGCCTAAACATTTATACACATCTACACACTTTTACACAATTATCTCAATTCATTTCTTAGAGGAAATATCATACAGTGCTAGTATAAATATTGAACACGTCTAAGCTAAATTCAGATTAAGAATGGTCCCCTCATCATCATGTTCCCCAGCATTCTGAGAATAACTTGGAAAGCAAAACAGGCAGATTTTTTCACTTCTAGATAAGGACAGAGTGAGTTTCCGCAAAACAAAGCAGCTCAAAGAAGAGATGCCATGTCTCTTTTCTGAGTTGGTGCTACTGCACTTGTTTCTAATACACCCTTCTAACTGATTTGACTATATAGCATCCTGTCACTAATAAAAGGAAGACATAGCCAGTAAATAGCAACATAACCCCAATACAGGATACACAAGTGTCCCCAACACTCCAGGAGTTCAGTATTACACTGTAACATTCAAAGACCAAAGCCAAGTTTCAGATCAAGTAAAAAAAAACAACATGCTAAAATTCTTAAATTAAGTAGTATAAAATATAGGATAATAGTTTTATTGGGGATATGGAAAGTCTTTCTATGGCATACAATTCAGTGGTTGCAGAGAATTATACTGGCAAATTCAACCACACTGAAATTTTAAATTCTCTAAAGACAAACCACCATCAAGAAAGTTTTAAAAAGGAGACACAGCCTGTTAGAATACATTTTAATGTACATAACATAAAAAGTAATATTCTTTACCTGTTAAAATTCCACTTCAAATTAAACCAGCAGCAAGTAGAAAACTAAACGATATGAAAATCCAACAAAATTGAGTAAAACCACAGAATAAAATAGCAAATGAATATAAAAATATAGATCAACTCAAATTGATAATCAGGAGAAGGTAAATTAAAGGAGACATTTCTACCCATCAAATTTGTAAACATGTAGAAGAATATTACAGGAAGGAAATGGCAAGCCACTTCAGTATTCTTGACTGAGAAATCTCATACACAGAGGAGGCTGGTGGGCTATAGTCCATAGTGTCACAGAGTCAGTACAACAGAGCGTGCACACACACACACACACACACACACACATACACACAAGAATATTAACTAATTTGACTTGGATTTAGGAAGACAATTTGGCAATCTGAGTCATAGCTGATGGTAGGAAGTTGGCTTAGACCACTTGATGAATAGTGACCATATTCACCAAGCGTCAAAAAATCTCACAGTAGGAAACCAGGAAACCCAGCTCAAAAAAAAAAAAGCTCAGTGACTAATCCAAAGTCATGTAAATCTATTGGTATAACCTAGTTTTATACTTGGTTCTCTAACTTCCGTTTTTCCAGACATCTAAGCTTCTTCTTATAGATTAATAAGCACTTATTTTTTTGCTTTATTTGCACAGGCTGCTAAACATTAGGCATTATTTTTAAGTAGAATATATATGACCATATCACATGTTGCTTAATTTTTTTGAAAATTCTTTTAGCAAGAGTGTGATGTTAAATATTAGTTTCTTTGTTTGGAAATAAAGGGCTTAGACTAAATACCCTTTTTAAAATCATTCACATCTCTAAAATTCTATTAGTTTATGGATATTCTCAAAGCACTTGCTCTGTGTATGTGTCTTTCCCTGTTTTCCCTTTTTTTTTTCTTTTTCAAAATGTATTTTTTTTTTTTTGTCTGCACTGCATGGCATGAGTAATCTTAATTCCTTCGGCCAGAGATTGAACCTGTGCCTCCTGCAGTGGAAGCCTGGGGTCTTAACCAATGAATCACCAGGAAAGTCCTTGTGCTCTTTTGTTCAAGCCAGATGGGGCTCTCAGTTCCACCTTTTGAAACCAAAATTTAGAGATGCCACTTCTAGGAATTTTCAGTATATTTTAATCTGTGTAGTGAAATTTTATTTCACTTCTATTCATTAAAGTCTTTATCTCTAGGATTTATCACTGAAATATAATTGTGAGAATCCATTGCAAAACTGTATAATAGTATAATTTTATTATGTAGTGTTAAGTGCATACTATCCATTTAAAAATAAAGAACCTACTACCATAAGTGCGTTCACTAACTTCTGACATGAAGTTGTTTGCAAGCTATTTTTGAAAGCTTACTTACTCAAGGAGATAATTTGGTGTCCATACATTTTCCTCTAATACACAAATACAAATATTTAATATATGTCATAAAAATGATGGTCTACACATGATGCTATAAAATGATTCACAGATCTTTCCTTTATAAGAAGCTTTAAGAATGTGACCTTGAAAACTCAACCACTGAGGGAAAGCAGATGGGGAGGGCAGGCAGTTATGATCAATAGTAAGAAATCACCTTTGTTAACAAAAGCCACTATATGCTCATAACATATCTGCCTATATATTCCCTGATTCAGTGAAATGTATGGAACTCTTATTCACCCAGGGTATAAGAAGTAAATAGATTAATGTGATGTACTAGGTCCAATCACAGAAGTTTATTTAACATGATGAGAAAAATGATTTCACCTGAAAATTTGAGCAAAGTGTGCAAGAGAAGATGNCATAACATATCTGCCTATATATTCCCTGATTCAGTGAAATGTATGGAACTCTTATTCACCCAGGGTATAAGAAGTAAATAGATTAATGTGATGTACTAGGTCCAATCACAGAAGTTTATTTAACATGATGAGAAAAATGATTTCACCTGAAAATTTGAGCAAAGTGTGCAAGAGAAGATGATCTTTGGGCAGGAGATCAATAAACACATGGGAGAGTGTCATATATTTCCTCTGCACTTATTTTTTTTTTACTGTCAAGGATAAACAGGCAATAGAGTATTGACTTAAGGGCCCAAGTTTAACTCTGGTTCAGAAGAAGTCAAGTAATTTGTAAGATTCCCAGCCCTTTCTCAGGAAATTCTGATTCAACAGATCTAGAATAAGATCCAAGAATTTGTATTTTTTTCAAAATTTCCCAGGTGACATGTGAAGTTCATGGGCTATTAGCATAATAAACTGGGTAGAAGGTGGAAATGGGAAAAAATGCTTCAGGTGTGGTTTGTGAAGACATTTTCTCTGGTGACTCAAACCTGCTTGGAATGCAGGAGACCTGAGTTTCATCTCTGGGTTGGGACGATCCCCTGGAGAAGGGCATGGCACTCCAGTATTCTTGCCTTGAGAATCCTCACAGACAGGAGAACCTGGTGGGTTACAGTCCATGGAACTGCAAACGGTGGGACCCAATCGAGCGACTAAGCATACAGCATATAGCACAACTTCAAAAAAATAGACACTGACCCAGATTGGCTGAGTTCATATTTTGTCTCCATATTTTACTAGCTATAATAGTGTAGGCAAAAAAATTATAACTCTGTGCCACATTTTCCTTCTTTGTAAATTGAGGGTAAAAGAGATTACCTCTCTCTCTGAAGTATGAACAAAACACTGAGTTAGCATTTGGAAAGCTCATAGAACAGGTCCCAGCATTAGTCAAGTGAAAAGCAACATCTTCCACTTTCTTTATTATTCTTGTTTGTTTTTACAGACATCAATATGAGGTCATATTGAAAAGTGAAAACAGAAAATTTTCTCTTGCTGTTTTTCTCATGACCCTTCCAGCTTTCTGCTAAACCTGACTTCCAACCTTGTTCCTTTTCTTTGCAGAATAATGAACATCCCTTTCATTTATTCTTCATCTATCTGTCTAGACCCACCATATTGAAAAATGTTATACCTTTACCCAGCTTATCTTTTTTTCTCCCACCTTTAGATCACCTGATCCTCTGTAAACCTGTGCAGTTCTCCCACTCCCAACATTTTCTTGGTCAGAACTGTTTATATAAGGCTGATGAACACTTCCTCTGGGCAAATCTTTTTTTTTTTCACTGTGTTAATCACATTCTCATGAGCTTCCCTGGTGGCTCAGATGGTAAAGCATCTGCCTGCAATGTGGGAGACCTGGGTTTGATCCCTGGGTCAGGAAGATCCCCTGGAGGAGAGCGTGGCATCCCACTCCAGTACTCTTGCCTGGAAAATTCCATGGATGGAGGAGCCTTGTATACTCCAGTCCATGGGGTCGCAAAGAGTCAGACACGACTGAGCAACTTCACTTTCACTTAATCACATCCTCCTCAAAATTCTACAGTCATTTCAAGGTAATAGAAAAGAATTTCAAATACAGATTACATTTACAAGTGCTATTAAAATGCTAAACAATGTCAAAACCTCTATAATCTGATGTTCAATCTAAATTGAGGAGTAGGCACTTGGCAATTTTATAGTTTCATCCAAAAGTTTTTATTTTCTCTTTGTCAAGGTGCCACATTTTGGTTGAGGAATGTGTATGAAATAGTAAGTGATTAAACTATACTACACAGCTAATTTTGATTAATATATATATGTGTGTTTGCACATATATAAATACTATACCATAAATAAAATGTACATTTTGTGTATTATATATATATATTACATATTTTATATATAAATCATGTTATTAAAGATCAGAAAAAAAATAATTGGGGAGTAAGTATGCAGGTTGGCAAACAGAAGGTAGGTAAGTGAACCAGATGTAGAAGACAGCATTCATAGAGCCTAGTGATGAGATGAGTCAGCGGACCAAGAAATGAAGTAAGGAAACCAGTTTGTGAGAAGAAAAAAGGCACTGAGACTGGAATATTAGGAGAGACAAGACTGTAGTATTACATCAATCTGGCAAGGCTGGAACTATGCTTCACAAAATCACTGTCTTCTATATTTTCAAGTCAGAGTTGACCAAAAGAGAATTTGCATATCAGGAAGGTGGATATGAATCAATAGCCACCACCCTCTGATGGTCATTAAGGTCAGAGATGACAAGAACAGAGAGACGCTTCAAGTCCTAACTTTCCTCCACCCTGCCTCCAGCTCCTCTCTATACCTATCTGCTCTGCTATTCAACTACAGCTTCACACCCAGGTCCCCTCGTGGCTTTACTCCAAGGATACATCTGACGCCAAGAGGGCTACTGAGGGACTTCTCTCACGTTCCAACTCACCTTTCAGACTCTCACTTACCAGATAATTGCACCACTGTTTAGGTCTTATGGAGAAGGCAATGGCACCCCACTCCAGTACTCTTGCCTGGAAAATCCCATGGATGGAGGAGCCTGGTGGACTGCAGTCCATGGGGTTGCGAAGAGTCAGACATGACTGAGTGACTTCACTTTCACTTTTCACTGTCATGCATTGGAGAAGGAAATGGCAACCCACTCCAGTGCTCTTGCCTGGAGAATCCCAGGGACAGGGGAGCCTGGTGGGCTGCCGTCTATGGAGTCGCACAGAGTCGGACACAACTGAAGCGACTTAGCAGCAGCAGCAGCAGCAGCAGTTAGGTCTTATTCCTAAAATGACTACCTCATCTAACATACACACAATGATCTTACTTTCCTGCTTGACACTGACTGACCCAGATTTGAGAATTCAGCCTGGATCTCATTGAAAATAATTGAACATTAAGGATTCTTATACAAAAAGAGACATTGGAAATGTGGTCTTAAGGAAGATGAATTTAACAGTGGTTTTCATCCTGATTTCATCCTGGATTGTGAGTCAGCAACTGAAAGCAAGAGTAGGACCAGATGAGTGCTGTAGTAATATAAGTGGGAGCTAGGTTAGAATTAAGGAAATGATCATTAAGTCTTCAAAGTCTTTGGCAGTTGTTCCCTCTTTTCAGAGCCTTAGTGGTGCCATACAGTCCTGGGCACACAGTAGAAATCTATTGAAAGTTTACGGTATTTGAAAATGAATGACATCCGTAAAACTGAGTTGTACTTTTCATTTATTAATATACATTAAAATATATTATAAGAGGAGACTCTTTCTGATTTCCATTGAAATGTAAGATCCATAAGGCTGTGGAAGTTGGTGATTTGCCTTTTCATGGCTATATTTTCAGTGCCTAGAACAATGTTCATCACATATCAATGTCAGAATGTATATATATATATATATATAAAGAAGATATATGGATTTGTTTGGAAGGAATGATGCTAAAGCTGAAACTCCAGTACTTTGGCCACTTCATGTGAAGAGCTGACTCATTGGAAGACTCTGATGCTGGGAGGGATTAGGGGCAGAAGGAGAAGGGGACGACAGAGGGTGAGATGGCTGGATGACATCACTGACTCGATGGATGTGAATCTGAGTGAACTCCAGAAGTTCACACTGACTCTATGGATGTGAGTCTGAGTGAACTCCGGGAGTTGGTGATGAACAGGGAGGTCTGGCGTGCTGCGATTCATCGGGGTGCAAAGAGTCAGACATGACTGAACGACTGAACTGAACTGAACTGAGGTATATGGATAAAGTAATGACTGATGTCGGTAGACATCACAAACCTTTATTTAAATAGATAAAATAGAGGGTTCAGTAAGTTTAATTGTTCATTTCCAAAATCAGAGTATACGGAGTGCTACACAACCCCATGTGCTGTGCTATGCGTAATTGCTCAGTCGTGTCCGAATCTTTGCAACCCCATGGACTCTAGCCCCTCAGGTTTCTCGGCCCATGGGGATTCTCCAGCCAAGAATACTGGAGTAGATTGCCATGCTTTCCATGGATCTTTCCAACCCAGGGATTGAACCCAGGTTTCCCGCATAGGGGCCAATTCTTTACCATCTGAGCCACCAGGGAAACGCAAGTATACTGCAGTGGGTAGCCTATCCCTTCTCCAGGGCATCTTCCCAACTCAGCAATCCAACCACCTGCATTGCGGGCAGATTCTTTACGAGTTGGGCTACTAGGGAAGCCCACACAACATTATTAACGTCTCCAAATGTTTAATCTATCAATTAAACATAGCTTAGAATTTCAGAGTGCAAGATCTAGTAGAAAATGACTAGATGGAAAGTTTATGGTTTTAGTCTAAATATATACATATGTTTAATATACTTTGTCATAGGACTCGTCACTGTTGTTGCTTTTTTTAATAGGCAAAAATTGATATTGAAGGTTTTTTCCACCATTCAGGAAAATCATTTTTTGGCTATAAATATTAATGGGTTTAGTAATAAATTACACACTTGAATGGCATTTTATTACTTAAAACTAAAATATTAAAAACCTTATTTTAAATGCACAGAGAAATCATGTAATTTAAATCACCTTAGACTTGGAAATGGACTGCAAACCAATGCTTAGAAAGAAGTATAATTCCTGAAATATGTATTTTGGTAATGGGCCAATGTGTTCCACAGACGCACCTCAAAAGAAAGAGGATAGGTCCTCCAGTCCGTTATATTTTTCAGCAGATAAGCAATTTCTTTTTATTTTCTTCCCCAGGCCATTCTTTAAAATTAATAACATAAACACTGAAGTTAGAATTGATAAAAACTAACTTTTCTGACTCAAAGTAAAATTTTATATTTTCTGAAAATGAGTTTACTAACAATGTTATAAGGCAACACTGTAACTTTCTCAAAAATAAATCTCACAGATTGGCCACATGAAATATATATTCAAAAGTATCTCTAATTCTTCATGTGAAAATTTGAACTTAAGCTTGACAGAAATTTATTTCTCAACTGTATAACAGATGAATTCCTCAGAATAATTTTATCTGATCATTTTAGAGGCATAAATCATAATTTTATTCAGGATCAATCATTATATTCTTAATCAATATTTATCAGGATCAGAGCATAGGACATTGTTCATGCTCTAAATAGTCTTGTCTAAAATTCCTTAATTCTAGTTACAAAAATACTAAACATGTAGTTTGCATTAAGATACTTAGTGTAGTATTAAGCTTGCCCACTGTTATGTAAGATGAAATAGGTTTTAAATTTAGCACTTAAATCTTTCTCAGTTCACTAATCAGAGTTATTTTCATGTCACTTCCCCATAAAGAACTTTCAGTGACTCCACATTGAACACAAAATGAAATCTAGTTGCTTTCACTTAATAGGTAAGGATGTCTCTAATCCACCTATTTTACTTTTTAGCCTGATTCTCATTGTTCTTGAACTGACCACTACATACCGGCCACCTTCTACCATGTCTGACCGTGTCTGAAATCTACATGTCTAAGGTGTCTGTACATCACAAAAGGGACAACTGGAAAATACTCCTTTCCCATCAAAACCTCCTCCCGTTCCTGAAGGATACACCAAATGTTTGCCCTTAGCTTTACAAAATGTTCCCATCCTTCCCTTACTTATCCACTCGCTTCATAGTTGGTACCTCTTTGCCATTTTATATTAGAGTTTCTTATATTTATATCCACTTTGGTTTCTAGGATGTGAGGCTGTGATGAAGAGGGATCTTATCTTATTCATATTTGTGTTTATCATATAAATAGATGTTTCCCATTAAGACTTATAAGTTGAATTGAACTGAACTGAATTGATGAACTGAATAGAATTAAATCAAATTGAATTGAAACTGGGAGCCAGGGTAGTAGGGATGGGAGTATGACATCAGATCAATTCATTCAAAAATCAATTAACAATTACATTTCTGGGCCCAAATGAGACCTGAGATTTCTATTAGTCAATGCTTGGTCTGTCAGTTCAGTTGCTCAGTTGTGTCTGACCCTTAGGAAACCCCATGGACTGCAGCACGCCAGGGCTCCCTGTCCATCACCAACTCACAGAGCTTACTCAAACTCATGTCTATTGAGTCGATGATGCCATCCAACCATCTCATCCTCTGTCGCCCCCTTCTCCTCCCACCTTCAATCTTTCCTAGCATCAGGGTCTTTTCAAATGAGTCAGTTCTTCGCATCTCGTGGGAAAAGTATTGGAGTTTCAGCTTCATCATCAGTCCTTCCAATGAATATTCAGGACTGATTTCCTTAGGATTGACTGGTTGGATCTCCTTGCAATCCAAGGAGCTGTCAAGAGTCTTCTCCAGCAATGTTGGAAATACATAAAAAGGAAAAACACCTTAAAGAATTCTCTCAATAATGCCTCAAGTTAGCTCATTGAAGGAAGGAAGAAGAGAGCTAAATTTTACCACGTAATTTACATACAGAGCCATTTAATCTTCAAAGCCACCATTTAAAGAAGATGTTTCACTTAATGGAAAATTGAAGCCCAAAGTCACATAGTGGTTGTGGGTGATGAAACAAGAGTGCAAGCTCACATTTATCAAGCCCCAGGGTGTGTGCTCTCACAACCAAATTAAATTATTACCCACCATTTAAAAAAATGTCATTAGGTGGAGAATTGACCCATATCCTTAGAAGTAACAAAGTAACATTTTTTGTTTTCAATTTTTCTCTATGAGCATAAACACTTCTCTTCTAACATTAGATTCTTTTGTATAAGTCACATGGTCCAATAATGTTTTACTTGGTACACTCAGCACTTTGCATATTATTCTAACACTCACCTATAAGTTTTATGCTATTGTATTCCAATTATGTATTCAGTTCAGTTCAGTTCAGTCGCTCAGTCGTGTACAACTCTTTGTGACCCCATGAGTCGCAGCACACCAGGCCTCCCTGTCCATCACCAACTCCCNTCTCCTTTTCCTATTTGGAACCAGTCTGTTGTTCCATGTCCAGTTCTAACTGTTGCTTCCTGACCTGCAGATAGGTTTCTCAAGAGGCAGGTCAGGTGGTCTGGTATTCCCATCTCTTTCAGAATTTTCCACAGTTTATTGTGATCCACACAGTCAAAGGCTATGACATAGTCAATAAAACAGAAGTAGATGTTTTTCTGAAACTCTCTTGCTTTTTTGATGATCCAGCAAATGTCGGCAATTTGATCTCTGGTTCTTCTGCTTTCTCTAAATCCAGCCTGAACATCTGGAAGTTCACAGTTNTCTTTCAGAATTTTCCACAGTTTATTGTGATCCACACAGTCAAAGGCTATGACATAGTCAATAAAACAGAAGTAGATGTTTTTCTGAAACTCTCTTGCTTTTTTGATGATCCAGCAAATGTCGGCAATTTGATCTCTGGTTCTTCTGCTTTCTCTAAATCCAGCCTGAACATCTGGAAGTTCACAGTTCAGTATTGCTGAAGCCTTGGAGAATTTTGAGCATTACTTTGCTGGCATGTGAGATGAGTGCAACTGTGTGGTAGTTTGAGCATTCTTTGGCATTCCCTTTCTTTGGGATTTGAATGAAAATTGACCTTTTCCAGATCCATGGCCACTGCTGAGTTTTCCAAATTTGCTGGCATATTGAGTGCAACACTTTCACAGTATCATCTTTCAGGATTTGGAATAGCTCAACTGGAATTCTATCACCTCCACTAGCTTTGTTCGTAGTGATGCTTTCTAAGGCCCACTTGACTTCACATTTCAGAATGTCTGCCTCTAGATTAGTGATCACACCATCATGATTATCCGGGTTGTGAAGATCTTTTTTGTACAGTTCTTCTGTGTACTCTTGCCACCTCTTCTTAATATTTTCTGCTTCTGTGAGGTCCATACCATTTCTGTCCTGTATTGAGCCCATCTTTGCATTAAATGTTCCCTTGGTATCTCTAATTTTCTTGAAGAGACCTCTAGTCTTTCCCGTTCTGTTGTTTTCCTCTATTTGTTTGCACTGATCACTGAGGAAGGCTTTCTTATCTCTCCTCGCTATTCTTTGGAACTCTGCATTCAAATGGGTATATCTTTCCTTTTCTCCTTTGCCTTTCGCTTCTCTTCTTTTCACAGCTATTTGTAAGGCCTGCTCAGACAGCCATTTTGCTTTTTTGCATTTCTTTTTCTTGGGATTGGTCTTGCTCCCCGTCTCCTGTACAATGTCATTTAATACTTCTTTATCTGACTGTGTGAGGCCTTAGTTGTGGCACTCAAGATCTTCCTTGCGTCATGGGCTCAGCAGTTGAGGTGCCCAGGCTGAGCTGCTCTGTGGCATGTGGGTTCTTAGTTTCCCAACCAAGCATTGAACCTGCATCCCTTGCATTGCAAGGTGGATTCTTAACCACTGCACCACCAGCAAAGTGTCAAGAAATGTTTTCTTATAGCATTATACCCAGAAAGCACTAATAATAAATGCAAAAAATTATAAATAGAACCATATTAAAATTAAGAACCTCAGCTCCTCGAAGTTACCATTAATAGAGTTAAGAGGCAAGCATGGAATGTGAAAATGTAGTTACAGTGTATATAACCAACTAAGGAATCATATCCAGAATATCTGAAGATCCCTCATTGATAGAACAATAGAACAATAGAAAAAATGGGCAAGAAACTTGAAAAGATACTTTACAGAAAAATGTATCTAAGAGGGCAATACAAACAAGAAATTATATACCATTTTAGAGTTTCTGGGGAAATGTGAAATAAAAGCTACATTCACTAGAAACATTGAAATTTAATAAATAATGATTGCAAATGTATCCCTAGATGTATATTCAACAAAATGACCCCACATATGTATCGTAGAGTTCATAGCAGGCTAAAAGCTCAAAACTAGAAACAACTATATGCCCAATAAGGATAGAGTGGGTGATAAATTATGTTATCTTACAACAGAATGTGATATAGAAATAAAAACAAGTGGACTACAATAACATACAACAAAGTAGGTGAATTCAACAAAAACAACGTTGACACAAATGCAAAACATTGTATATTAGCTTTTAAAGCTCAAGACTAAACTATACTGCTATAATTCAGGATAGTGGTTGCTTTGAGGAAAGGGGAAATGCATAGGATAATGAAGGAACATGTGAGGAAGGGGTCTGGGCTGCCTACATGTTTTTGTTATTTGACCAATATGATGGCCACACGGTCTTCGTGTGGTGTTAACTCACTGAGTTGTACACTGATACTTAGCATACTCTTCTGAGGTTATGCTTCACAAAAAAAGAAAAAAAAAGTTTTTAAATGTAAGGTGATTAGGAGAGAGCTATCTGACTTCCCATCACCACCACAATCCACTCACTAGCAACTACACTCATACTGCTTGCCTACTTAATATTATTGATAAGGACACCCCCTACCCTGTACACTAGATTTCATTCCTGCCTGCCTTTTCAAAAACATCACTCTAAGATCTCTCTTCTGTGTCTCCCACATTAAAAAATTTTTTTATTATTTATTTTTAGATGCACTGGGTCCTCGTGGCTGCCCAAGAGCTTCCTCCAGATGCAGCGAGTGGGGGCTACTCTCCAGTTATGGTGCTCAGGTTTCTGATTTCAGTGGCCTTTCTAGTTGCAGAGCATGGGCTTAGTTTCCTCAGGGCATGTAGGAGTCTTCCCAGATCAGGGATCTAACCCATCTTTACTGCATCGGCAGGTGGATTCTTAACTGGACCATCACGGATGTCCCTCTCACACATTAGTAATGATATCCTCTTTAATGGATCATTTTCATTAACAGCATTCAGATAAGAAGGTGTCTGTTTTATTGTTAAAATATGATCAACACTACCTCCCCCAGCAGCTAATTCCCTATTTTATCAACTATCCTTTGTAGTATAACTCCTGAGATAAGTTGTCTATACTTGTTGCCTCTAATTTCTCTCCTTTTATGCTCTTAAAAACTCTTTCAACCAGACTTTGCCTCACCTTTCCATGAAAAGTATTCTCTTGTCAAGGTCACTAATGACCTCCTTATTGACCTTCCAATGATCTTCATCCTCATCTTGGCTGATCTGGCTGCAGGGTTGGCTAGAACTGATTCCTTTCTCTTTGAAATTCTTTATTAGAATGCTTGCAGAGAGCAACACTGGTTTTCTTTCCACCTCTCACTGGGCTTCCATTTCTAGTTTCTTTTTCCATGTCTTCTTCTTTTTCTAGATCACTTATTGTTCAAACTGAATCTTGGTTCTCTAGTCTATGTGCCCACACTATCTTTATGACTTCATCCAGTCTCATGGCTTCAAATATCTTTTATATGTTGACAACTCTCCAATTTAAATCTCCAACCCAAATCTATCTCGAGTTCCAGAGTCATCAATCCTACTACCTGCTTGTCATCTTCACTTCAATTCTGACATCTGCAATTCAGCATTTCCAAAACTGAACTTTTGATCTTTCTACCACACTGCTCCACTGAATGAATCTTCCCTGTCACAGTGGCAACTCTGTCCTTCTAGTCATCTAGAACAAAAATCTTAGAGTCATCCTTGGTCCCTCTCCTTCTCTGAAACTCCATATTTAATCCATCAGGAAGTGCTATCAGTTGTTGCTGTTCAGTCACTAAGTTGTGTCCACCTCTTTGCTACCACACGGACTACAGTATGCCAGTACCCTCTGTCCTCCACCATCTTCTGAAGTTTGCTCAAATTCATGTCCACCGAGTCAGTGATCCTGTCTGACCTACCTAGTGCTATTTAACCTATCTAATGCTGTCAGGCTCATCATTTAAAAATCATGTAGATTCTCATAAATTCTCCCTCTCTCCCATCTGCCATCCTATTCCATACACCCACCACTTTCCATCTGGACTTCTGCAGCAGTATCTTAAAGTTCTCCATGTCCCGACTTTATCTTCCTCAAACTACTCTAACCTGGCATCTAGAGTGTTATTTTTAAGGTATTTAACAAATTAGATGATGGATCTGTCTGAAGACTTGCAGTGACTTTTCACCTCAGTCAAAATAAAAGCCAGGTTCCTAGATTCTCATGATCTACTTCCTGTTGCCTCTCTGTCTTCAACATGGGATGGCCACTTCCCTGCTCTCCTCCTCACAGAAGTGGCTTCTTACAGTCACCCACACCCACCACACACATCAATATTTTAGCGCCATTGAACTTGCTCTGCTCTCTATCAGGAATGCACGTTTTCAGTTCTAAAATGATTTCCCTCACCTGCTTCAGTTTTTGCCCATATTTAATCTCCTCAATGACACTTACTCTAAGCCTTCTATCTCAAATTGTAAACTGCTTCTTTCCGCCTCACACTCCTGATTCGCTTAATCTTACTTTATTTTTAAATAACTTATTGTATTTACCATACCAAATAATCCACATTTATTTATTGGGTTTGCTAGATATTATATGCTTCCCTCACTAAAATACAAAGTCAAGGGCAGCTATTCATGTTTGTTGTGCTTGTCAAAACATTCCAAGTGGCTGATCCATGGTAGGTCCTCAATAAATACTTGTCAGATAAATGAAAAAGTATGGAATCTTAAAGTTCTTTTTCATGCTTTGTGAATAAATCCAAGGATGAGAAAGCCACTGGAAGATTATGAGCAAGTGAATATTTTTTTCAAAGCAAAAAAAAAATGAGAAAAATGAAGCTGATATTGATTTTTAAGAGATTAGAATGAATGAGGTATGAACATGTTCAGAGAAATAAAAAGGTCCATTAGTTGAGCTTGGAAAAGAGATCTTTCTTATTTTCCCCCAAAATATTGCTCCAGACTATCAAAGGGAAAAGGTGGAGAATATTAGGTTGAAAATTGGAGGGAAGAAATGGGAGAAAATGGTAGAATACCACATAGTCATGAAAGTGAAAGTTGCTCAAGTGTGTCCAACTCTTTGCAACCCCATAGACTATACACAGTTCATGGAATTCTCCAGGCCAGAATACTGGAGTGGGTAAACATTCCCTGCTCCAGGGGATCTTCCCAAACCAGAGATCAAACCCAGGTCTCCTACATTGCAGGGGATTCTTTACCAGATGAGCCACAAGGGAAGTCCAAGAAAACTGGAGTGGGTAGTCTATCCCTCCTCCAGCAGATCTTCCTGACCCAGGAATCAAACTGGGTCTCCTGCATTACAGACGGATTCTTTACTAACTGAGATATGTGGGAAGCCAGTTGTGTCCAACTCTGTGCAACCCTATGAGCTACAGCCTGCAAGACTACTCTGTCCATGGGATTATCCAGGCAAGGATATGGGAATGGGTTGCCATTTCCTTTTCCATCAAAATAAGTGAGAATAAAGAAATTAGACGAAGAGGACAGAGAAATTTCACTTATTTTTCACTGTATGAAGGCCTGGCACAATGTAATGTGCCAAATGTAATGTGTCAGTTTCATCTCTGATGTTCTCAGTGATTATGCCAACATGATGCATACTTAGCACACTTACAAACATCATTTATCTTAACTACAGAATGTTAGATTTTATCTAAAACTCTAAATCTAAACTATTACCCTACCTGATCACAAACATCCATACACAGAGACAAGCTATTTTATACAAGTATTTTCTCCCCTGTTTAGTCACTAAATCATGTTCTACTATTTTACGATCCATGGACTGTAGCCCACGAGTCTCCTCTTTCCATGGGATCTCCCAGGCAAGAATTCTGGAGTTGGTTGCCATTTCCTTCTCCAGGTTTCTCCCTTAGACTAGGTTCTTGGAAATAAATGACAGGAAACAAATGAGCATCTTACAGCCTCCGAAGTCTCAGGCCTCAGGCAGACTGAGGACATCTCATAAACTAGACTTGCTTTAGGACAACGTTTGACCTACCATATAACGAGAATTCCATCATGGCTGATTTTCTCAAGATCTTTACCTAAGCTCTCTGTCACTGCTGCTGCTGCTGTTAAATCGCTTCAGTCATATCCGACTCTGTGCGACCCCATAGATGGCAGCCCACCAGGCTTCCCCATCCCTGGGATTCTCCAGGCAAGAACACTGGAGTGGGTTGCCATTTCCTTCTCCAATGCATGAAAGTGAAAAGTAAAAGTGATGTTGCTTAGTCGTGTCTGACTCTTCACGACCCCATGGACTGCAGCCCACCAGTCTCCTCCATCCATGAGATTTTCCAGGCAAGAGTACTGGAGTGGGGTGCCATTGTCTTCTCTCTATCACTAAAGGTCTATTTTGATCACAAATAGGGCAATATCTGTAATACTATTACTGACAAAATCAAAGAGCAATCCGTACCCTCTATAAAAGCAATACTAGGTATAGATAATACTATAATTCCTCCATGACATTTTTTGGAAATAAGAGAGCCTTCTGCTATAACATTTCAAGAAAACCTAAGATGATTTCACTGGGGCATTAAAGAACAGATTCAGATGAATTCATTCATTTGTTAACACTGTGTATATTAATTATATCCCTACTGTGTGCCAAGGACAAAGATAAAAGCTCTTCAACATATGAACACTCTATTTCTGAAAGAAATTGTTTACCAATACATTGAGTAAAGTATTTCAAGTATCATGTCAAAGATTTTTTTTTTTTTTTAAAGGGATTTCCATGGTGGTCTGGTGTTTAAGACTCCACCTTTCAATACAGAGAGTGCTGGTTTGACCCCTGGCTGGGGAGCTAAGATTTCACATGCCTTTTGGCCAAAAGCATAAAACATGAAACGGAAGCTGTATTGTACCAAATTCAATAAAAACTTCTAAAAGTGGTCCACATCCAAAAAAAAATTTTTTTAATTATTGTATTTTACTTGGGGGATAACTACTTTACAATATTGTGATGGGTTTTGCCATACATAAACATGAGTCAGCCACAGGTGCACAGGTGTGCCCCACCCTGAAACCCCCTCCCAACTCCATCCCTCTGGGTTGTCCCAGAGCACCTGCTTTGAGTGCCCTGCTTAATGCATCAAACTTGCACTGGTCATCTGTTTTACATATGGTAATATACATGTTTCAATGCTATTCTGTCAAATCATCCCACCTTCTTCCACATAGCCCAAAAGTCTGCTCTTTACATCTGTATCTGTTTTGCTGGCTTGCATATAGGACTGTCATTACTGTCTTTCTAAATTCCATATATATGTGTTAATATATTGTGTTAGTGTTTATTTTTCTGACTTACTTCACTCTGTAAAATAGGCTCCAGTTTCATCCACCTCATTAGAACTGACTCAAATGCACTCTTTTTTTTATATATAGCTGAGTAATATTCCATTGCATATATGTGACACAATTTCCTTATCCTTTCTCCTGCTGATGAACATCCAGGTTGCTTCCATGACCTGGCTATTGTAAACAGTGCTGTAATGAACACTGGGGTACATGTGTCTCTTTCAATTCTGTTTCCTCTATGGGAAATTCCACTGTGGATTTCCCAGCAGTGGGATTGCTGGATCATATGGCAGTTCTGTTTCCAAATTTTTAAGGAGACTCCTCACTGTTCTCCATAGTGGCTGTACCAGTTTGCATTCCCAGCAATAGTGTAAGAGGGTTCCCTTTTCTCCACACCCTCTCCAGCATTTATTGTTTGTTGGCTTTTTGATGGCAGCCATTCTGATGGGTGTGAGATGATACCTCATGGTGGTTTTGATTTGCATTTCTTTAATAATGACCTTCCTGATGGCTCAGACAATAAAGAATTCACCTGCAGTGTGGGAGACCTGGGTTCAATCCCTGGGTTGGAAGATCCCCTGGAGGAAGGCATGGCAACACACTCTAATATTCTTGCCTGGAGAATCCCCATGAACAGAGGAGTCTTCAGGCTAGAGTCTATGGGGTCACAAGGAGTCAGACACAACTGAGCGACTAAGCACAGAAATAATGAGTGGTGCTGAGCATCATTTCACGAGTTTATTAGCCACCTACATGTCCTCTTTGGAGAAATATCTGTTTAGTTTTTTGCCCCACTTTTGGATTGGGTTTTTCATTTTTATGATATTGAGCTACATGAGCTGCTTGTATATTTTGGAGATTAATTATTTGTCAGTTGTTTCATTTGCTATTATTTTCTCTCATTCTGAAGGCTGCCCTTTCACCTTGCTTATAGTTTCCTTCAATGTGTAACAGCTTTTAAGTTTAATTAGGTCTCATTTGTTTATTTTTGTTTTTATTTCCATTACTCTGGGAGGTGGGTCATAGAGGATCTTGCTGTGATTTATGTCAGAGAGTGTTCTATCTATGTTTTCCTCTAAGAGTTTTATAGTTTCTGGTCTAATATTTAGATCTTCAATCCATTTTGAGTTTATTTTTGTGTATGGTGTTAGAAAGTGTTCTAATTTCATTCTTTTACATGTGGTTGAACAGTTTTCCCAGCACCATTTGTTAAAGAGATTGTCTTTTCTTCACCATATATCTTTGTCAAAGATAAGGTGTCCATAGGTGCATAGTTTTATCTCTGAGCTTTCTATTTTGTTCCATTGATCTATATTTCTGTCTTTGTGCTAGTACCATACTGTCTTGATGACTGTGGCTTTGTAGTATAGTCTGAAGTCAGACAGGTTGATTCTTCCAGTTTCACTCTTCTTCCTCAAGATTGTTTTGGCTATTCAAGGTTTTTTGTGTTTCTATACAAATTGTGAAATAATTTATTCTAGTTCTGTGAAAAATACCATTGATAGCTTGATAGGGATTGTATTGAATCTATAGATTGCTTTGGGTAGTATACTCATTTTCACTATACTGATTCTTTCAGTCCAAGAACATGGCATATTTCCCTATCTATTTGTGTCATTTTGATAATCCATAGTCCATGGGATCAAAGAAAAGAGAAACAATCTAGCTCAGATAAGAGGAGCAATCAGATCCACCGTCATAAATCCAAAGGAAACTGTAAAAGATGGAGAAAGGGCAGAACAACAGTCTCAAGGGAAGAAAGGACAAAAGTGCATTGCTGAAAAGATCACACACCAAGGACCCTTACGTGGCAAACTGTCTGCAATGCAAATCTTCTGGAGGTGTGGCTGGCATGTGGGAGTGAATGATGGATAAAGCTAGAAAGACAAGGACCTAATTATGAATGCTTTGTTTGCTAAGCTCAGCAGTCCAAATTTTCCTGAAGGTTATGGAAACCCATTGATGGAATTTAATGCTGAGAACACCATGCTTTGACTTGCATTTAACCTCCCTCTGTAAGTACTGTGAGAGATGAATAACAGAGAAAGAACACTGAAGACAGGGAGAACATCCAGAAGGTTATTATAGTAATTAAGGCAAGAAGAGGTGTAAACTAAAGCAATAACAGGTAATGATCGAGAGAAGATGTGCTCCAAATACAATATAGAAAGCAGACTCTATAGGATCAGGTGATGAAGTGAAGGTGGGAGAGGATTGAAGGACAGAGAGGCTTAGATTGATTCCAGTTTTCTGGTTTAGGTGATTAGAGTCATGATATCATTGATAAAATAAGGAAAAGAATGATTTTATAGAGGAGAGTAAGGAGTGAGTTTTTACATGCTGATTTTACTTTGTGTATAGAACTATCAAATGGGAAAAATCAGTTAGTGATTGTGCTGATTTTTGACATGAAACAAGGAAAACTGGCAGTGGATATAAGTGTGAGAATCGTCAGATTTAAACAAGGTTAGCATGGTGAAACTATAGAGATAAGAAAAGCAAAAAGATTGAAGATCAGATTCTGGAAAAGACTAGTATTTCAGGGCTGAATAAAAAAGATGTTATTAAAGGAGAGTGAGAAAGAGATGCTAGGGGATAAGAGACAGACAAAAGTCAGGAGAGGGAAACTCCAAGAAGAGAATGGCCCACAAGGTCAGATATCACAGCAATCAGGTAAGATGGGCATAGGAGAAGATATGCATTGTTTCACAACTGGAAAGTTAACAATGACTTTCCTAAGAACAGTTTCCACTGAGCCGTGGGGAAAAAGTGAGGTGTGTTGGGTTGAGGGGTGAATATGTGATGAGTTAGAAATGACTGTGCATTATTGTAAAGACTTTACCTTCAAATGGAAGAAGAGAGATGGAGTAGGTAGGGGGATCAAAATAATTTTTAAAAGAAGTTTTGTAAAGTTCAAGAGATTTTTCACATGGTGGGGGAGAGCAGATAGAGAAAGTTTTGATGCTATGTGTAGACAAAATAAATGATGGAGCAAAATTCCAAGAAGGTAGATATAGAGATGGATCCAGAGCATAGCAGGAGGTGGTAGTTTTGGAGATGAACAAACTGAACACTCAAACATATACTTCTTAAAGAAGGGAGACTACTTAATAGTCATTGAAAGAGTAAGTGGAATGGATAATTCCATGAGCTACAATAGCTTTAATCTTGCAGAGTCTCCATTTCCTCCCTTAAAATACAGGGATACAAACTGGAGTAGGAAATGGCAACCCACTCCAGTATTCTTGCCTGTGAAATCTCATGGACAGAGGAGACTGGTGGGTTACAGCCCACGGGGTCGCTAAGAGAGTCAGACATGACTGAGTGACCAAACAAATGGCTCCACTTTCTCCCTTAAAATATAAGGATACAAATGCTGCTCTCATTAGGACAATGTAATGATTATTAAGGTTTCAGACACAAATCAGTTGGCCTGGCCTCATGATAGGTTCTGATAATTGGTAGATTATCAATTATCAGAATTATTCAGAATTGGTTCTGAATATTGGTGCAGCTTATGATTGCTATTGATTTCACCTATTAGCTTCCCANCATCAGACAGATTCTTTACCACCAGCGCCACCTGGAAAGGCTTTATCCTGGGAAGATGTATCCTTATAGTGTTTCAGATGGGAAAGAAAATTGACTGTTGAAGGCAGTGAATGTCTTCTGAACTGGAAATACTTTGGACTATTGAGTATTCCAAGACCCTCTGCTGAATGCAGTAGCTTGCCCCCAGGTGAATACCCAATTGTCTCAGAGGCTGCCCCCTGTTTGTGCCTCCCTTCTAAGTTAATGGTGGGGCAGTTACATAGTTTAGCGGGAACACCTATTTCAATGGAGCCATTACGGCCATCAAATACACATGCTCCAGGGTCACAAAACTGCTTTAACTTAATCCCCCACAGAATACCTCTACTTAAGGAGAAAATTCAGGCTGCAGAGGAATACTAGAAAAAAGCCTAGAACATTCATGTATTTAAAATTTTGTACCAAGATACATATTTTATTGAGGAAATTCAATGTGAGACCAAGAGGCTTTGGATATTTGTTCACATATAAATGAACATCTCGATTGTTTTTTCTCTTTACCCAAAAATGATGCTATTGTGTGGCCAAGCCTGTAGAGACATCCTTGGGAATCAAGAGTTCAAATATTTTGACTCAGATCCAGTCATTGATTAAGATGAATTATGTTGTTGAAGTTGTTTAGTCACTAAGTCATGTGCAACTCCTTTGTGACTCCATGGACTGTAGCCTACCAGGCTCCTCTGTCTGTGGGATTTCCCAGATAAGAACACTGGAGTGGGTAGCTATTTCCTTCTCCAGGGATCTTCAGGGATTGAACCTGCATCACCTGCATTGGCAAGTGGGTTCTTAACTGCTGAGCCTCCAGGGAAGCCCAAAATGAATGATAGCTGCAGTTCTTCACTGAAAGCTAGTCTTAATCAACAACAGGCTTTCCTGGTGGCTCAACTGGTAAAGAACCTACCTGCCAATGCAGGAGACACAAGAGATGCAGGTTCAATCCCTAGGTCGGGAAGATCCCCTGGAGAAAGAAATGGCAACCTGCCCCAGTATTATTGCCTGGAAATTTCATGGACAGAGGAGCCTGGTGGGCTACAGCCCTTGGGGTTGCAAAGAGTCAGACACGACTGAGCTAATCAACAACACACTAAAGGTGATATTTCATGGGATCAGGTGTTCTAATTTTCTAAGGCCTTAGTGACTATTTATCCTCATATTTTATATTTGTGATAATTGTCTCTAATTCTCAGTAGGTTTCCTAATTAATATTTATGTTCTCTTCTGTGTCTTTGTATAAGTTCAATCACCTTTATTGAGGTATAATTAACATGTTATAAAATACTCATATTTTAAAGATATAGTTCAGCGAGTTTTGACAAATATACTCTTCTCTACAGCCAATATATCAGGTTTTATCACTTCAGAAAATTCTCTTATGTACATTTCCAGTTAACATATCCCTACCTTGTGCCCCAGGCAATCACAAATCTGATTTTAATAACTATATGTTAGTTTTGACTGTTTTTGTACTTCATATTAATGAAATCTTCCTATAAATTTATTTTGCCCCATATCCCACCACTGTGATTAGAATGGATTTTTCATGACATGGCAACTGTTGAATATAGCCAAATCGGATTATTCTTTCTCTGGATTTGCCTCCTAAGAATCTTGTCTATGTGTTTCAAATGCCTTACTAAGAGAACATCAGATTTAGCATGTTGTCAAAAGTTATATATATAGGTTATAAATCACCTAGCAATTTTCTGTCTTCCTTTCCAAAATTTTATAAAATTTCCACTTCTCAACCAGAAGAGATATTTACAGTAAGCATTTGCAATCTGTCTAAATATGTAATAGTGCTATATTTTTTATCATAATTTAAATCATTTTTTAGCCTGACTTACCCCCAAAAGCCCATGAAAACACTCATACCATGCGCCTATCTTCACATTTATGATAGTCCTTTATTTAAACCTGACACTTTTCTCCCTTTGACTCATTAGCCTATCTTTCTCACTTGTTTTTTTGTTTTTTTTTGTCTTTTTTAGTTATACCAGTGGAATTTTAGTAGCGTGTCTTCCTTAAGACAGAAGATTCTGAAACACAGTCATCGTCACCAGTACTGATACACACCTCAACAGTTTGCCTACATATACAAATACACAAATTGTGTTTGAAGAAGAGGCAGAGGGAGGAAAAATGAAAAAGATGTTTACTGCAGTGTGGATAGACTCTCCCAGGTCTGAACTGTTTCAGAACTGGGGCTGGGGGCACAGGGGGGTACACACAAACAGCAATGTAAACACGGCTGTCAACAGTACCATCCAAAACCATTCCCATATGGCAATGTGTGTCGACAAAGCAATCCTTTTTGAAGCAACGCAACATAAAATCACAGAAGGATGCTGCCAGCATTGCACAGAATGCAATTGGCCTCCACAATTCAGGAAACAAAGAGACTCCCTGAGCACGTGAGAGAAAAATGAGATCTCTGCCTCTGAAGATCTGCCTGGGAGCTGGATCACACCTAGGGCAGAAGGCTGAAACTACTGGGTGGCCATCCACATTTCAGAGACAGGAAGAATGTCAGGAAAGGCAAATAATGTTAGCCATGGCGGTAAACATGGCCATAGATTAGCATATATTAATCATATTCTAGGCATTATGTAGGCAGCAATCCAGAAACATAAATCAGTGGATCAATACACAAAGGCTCAGAAGAATGAATTAATTTTCCCATAATCACCTGGCTGGTAGATGGCTAAGTTGGGGTTCAACCTGTATCAGCCCATCTTTCAAACCAGTTACCATTCGTGAATGTGTGCCAAGCACCAAGCTCAGTATCAGGCACTTTATATACAAAACCACTTGCTACTCACCATAGGAGCTATTGCTATCATTAGTTCACATGAAAGGAAATGGAAGCTTGGAGAGGAGAAATAATGTTTGGGAAACCACTGGAAAGTGGCTGAACAAGCCAATACCAAGTCTGCTGCTGCTGCTTCTAAGTCTCCTCAGTCGTGTCCAACTCCATGCAACCCCATAGATGGCAGCCCACCAGGCTCCTCTGTCCCTGAGATTCTTCAGGCAAGAATACTGGAGTGGGTTGCCATTTCCTTCTCCAAAGAATGAAAGTGAAAAGGGAAAGTGAAGTCACTCAGTCATGCCCGACTCTCAGCGACCCCATGGACTGCAGCCCGCCAGGCTCCTCCATCCATGGGATTTTCCAGGCAAGAGTACTGGAGTGGGATGCCATTGCCTTCTTCAAATACCAAGTCTATCTGTCTGCAAAGTCTGAGTTCTTTCAAAAAAGCGTCATGTCAGAAACAGAACCACAGATGTAGAAAACAAACTTATGGTTACCGGGGATATGGAGGGAGGGATAAATTGGGAAGTTGGGATTGACATGTACACACTACTATATATAAAGCAGATAACTAATAAAGACCTACCGTATAGCACAGGAAACTCTTTTCTAATGGCTTATATGTGGAAAGAATCTAAAAAAAGAGTAGATATATTATGTATAACTGATTCACTTCGCTGTACACCTGAAACTAACACATCATTGTAAATCAGCTATACTCCAATAAATTTTTTAACTAAAAAAATATGATGTCTCCCACATGGCTTACAGCCCTCTTTTCCTAAAGAACTTGGGAATTTGTTACCACATAGAAAGTGAGTCCACTCTTAAAAGGAAATATGAATGACTGTTTCCCAATCTTCACTTGCATTATACTATGAATCTAGAGATGCATTTACTCTACAAGTTTTGTGACTACATGACTTATGTTCTACAAGGAAGGGAAAAAATCAGAATCACTGAGAAAGTTCTCTAACCCAGACTATAAGTCTCTGTTGCTATGTATAGAAAAGGAAGTAGATGTAATAACGATATTTTTCTAAGCTTTAGTTCCTACACAACAGAAGATACTCTCCAATCATGAACATAATTAAGAAGATAAAATTCTTCTTCAAAATATAAATATTTAAATTTGAGTCATTGACTGTGGCATTCAAAAAGAAATAGTGAACATGTTCCTGTGTTAGTGTGTATGCTCAATTGCTCAGTCATGTTCCACTCTTTGAGACCCCATGGACTGTAGACTACCAGACTCCTCTGTCCATGGAATTTTCCAGGCAAGAATACTAGAGTGAGTTGCCATGCCCTCCTCCAGAGGATCTTCCCCACCCAAGGATCAAATCCCCTTCTCTTGCTTTGGCAGGTGGATTCTCTACCACTGTACGACCTGGGAAGTCAAGCAAACATGGTTATCTATTTTTAAATAGTTGAGTACAGATTATTTTGCTAATGTATAATATTTATAACAACAATCAACAATAATCACTTTATAAAATGCTGAACCGGGTTCAGAAAATATTGTAATTACATGTAGAGTTTCAAAGGGCCTTAACTAAGGAGAAGGTAACTCAAGAAGTAAAATTTGAGCCTAATACTTTAAGTCTAAGTCCCTTGATGACATTGCTTTCACCAAAATAAAATGCTAAACATGCATACTCTTCCTCAGTAATATCCACTCTTAAGTGAGCTGTAGCGACACAGCCATGAGCTTGCTGAGAATCACAGTCATGCTGTACTTCTCTGCACATGTTCAGAATCACGATCTTTAGCAGAGTCCGTGTTCCCAGGTGATTTTCAGTAAGCCACCTTAGCTCAAGTTATCAGAAACAGATGACAAATGGCTAAAAATATTTCTAAATAATGCTAAACCAGCAACAGCCCAGCTGAAGACCAGATGACTCATCAAATTTGAGAAATCCTGCTGAGAAATACTAAAATAGTCTAACCTTTGGATCAACTACTTGTAACGTTGCTTCCTCAGAACTAAGGCTCTTGTTCCACATAGGAGAACAGAAGACAACCTCAGTCCTGGAGAAGCTCAAGGACACAGCACTCTTGTGGAACAGATGCAGGCCCTCTCCTGGCCTCCAGGCACTAGGAAGGAGAGAATGGGGTGGTGGATTAACCATCTGTGCCTAAACAGTGGCTCTTCCATTTAGAATCTTAATTTTGCATGTAGCATCACCCAAAACTTTGGCCCTAGTGTTAAAGAGTGATCCTTAGAATGAACTTGTCCCGTCACTCCATGAAGTAGAGCCGGGAGAGGAGGCTAAAATAGGGCTTTCTTTTATCATTTTATCATCGGGCACTGAGAGATGGGAAGACGGCTGATCATAGACAGACAACAACAACAAAAAAGAACTGGAAGCTCTCAGACTGGACTCATAGTTGGACCAACTGAACAGGCAGACCAATAGGACTGTGTACAAATAAGCAGTGCGAAGGGACAACTCCACTAAAAATGGGGATGCGGGAGGGAAAGAGAGAAAGACAGCTCTACCCCATAATAATTTTTCCCAGCTGACAAGCCAGATTCCACACCATACGCTAGCACTTTGCAAACCAAGGTCTCCAGTGGTTGTTACTAATAATGATACCTGAAAGACAGAAGCACAGAATCCTCCACCTTATCAAACCACAAATCTGAAACAGTCGTAAAAAGTGCTGAGCTCATAATATTAATTCTGGGTATTTCCAACAGTTCTGTCTTGTAGAACTGTTGGTACAGGTAGATACAACTTGACAAGAAAAACGGCTTATGTAAAAAAGTTAAACCATCTGCAAATATTTCACTTTTTAAATACATCTTTAAGCTTATCCAAACCAATCTCTGGCCATTCTGAGATCTGCACATATTATTCATTCAGTTTGGTTCAGGTCTAATCATCCTCTGAAAGGTTTTATTTCTGACCTTATGTAAAAGTAAATATTATGATCTTATAGTCTCCCAATTTTTTAATAATTAAATAATTTATTTTTATGCATTGATATCTACTGTTGATACTGTTATTTTCTCTTTAAACAATCAGACTTTACTTCATCCCACACAGTTGTTGCCAAACTTAACTATTTTTTCCCATTCTGCACCTAAGATGTTCAATTTTTGAAGCAAGTGTGATATTATGTCCTGTGGATTCTCTCCATGCAAAACTAAATCTCTCTTTTGAACAAAATGTTCTCCTATAAAATAAAATCCAGCCTAAAAGCTTTGTCTGATATGCAGATCACTCTTGGGTTGTCTTGAGTCTTGGGCAATGCTTTTTCTTTAGATGACCATCCCAAACCCATTCTTATATGAAACTAAAGATCCTTAAGATAAGAAATAGCAGTTACTCTTGATTCTGTCTTGTGTTGTAATACATATGAAAAACCACAGACTAAAGGCAGGAAGTTTTAACACATTATAAAGATTCTTCCCTCTGGAATGAGAAACTAGGAAACAAAATTTCCCATTTATCCATTTGGACACCTCAAATTAAGCAGATACTTGAAAGTGACTAGAAACTTATAAAACCATATGCTAGTATTCCTCCATATTCCATAATCAATTGCAATATCTAAGAAACTGAAGAAACAAAATGCTTTCAGGTTTGATTTATGTGACACAGAGGTGTCAGCATGGCAGAGTGGACAGTGGGGATGGGTCATGACCTCTATGCTAAAGAGGTCATATCTGAACCTTGGTTCTATTGTTTGCTTGCTGTTTGACCTTGGGGAAGCTACTTAACCTCTTTGAAGATCAACTTTTTTACCTCTAAATGGAGAGCATTTAGTCCCACTTCAAGGGTTTATTGTGAGCGAGGTGATAGGTATCCTGTAAATGTTCTTTCTCTTTCTTTCCACAAGAGCCTAATGTATTTACCATGAACTCAAATGCACTGAAAAGAAGGATGGACTGAAAACTTCATTTGCTCCCATTCTCCCTCCTCCCTTTTCACCCCTACCCCTGCTATTCTTTCCCATGGCTTTCGCCCGCTCTTCTTCTTCAATTTCCCCAGACATTCCCAGACACAGCACCTCTTACAGGCCTTGGCTAAAATGTCACCAGGCCAATCAAGTCTATCTTGTGTGAAATTGTAACCCACACCCTGATCCTCCCCACCATACACCCTTGATCACTATCATCTCTCTTTTTTTTTTTTATACCACTTACCATATTCTAACTTACTTCTCTTTTCTTTCCTATCCTCTTTCTCTTTTTCTTCTTACACTTTATTGTCAGAATACAATAAGCTACACTCATAGAAGTGCTGTAGGGGCAGAGTATTTGTCTTTTGTTCACTGACAGATCCCAAGAGCTGGGGGGGGGGGGTCAATAAACACTTTCTTTTATTTTGTGTTTTATAAAATTATAGACAGTGATAGAAGACAAAGTTAAGACTAGATCTTTCACTCTAATTGCTCTATCTGTGAATATTTTTAATGTTCTCTTAAGCTTTTTAAAGTGTCTGGAATAAATTTAGATTCACAGAGAAGTTACCAAAAGAGTACAGAGAGTTCCCGTATATTCTTCACCCAGCTTCCCCTAATGATAACATCTTACATAATCATGCCCCATTGGTCAAAACTAAGAAAGTCATGTTCAATCCATCCATTTTTAAACAAATGAATTGTTATAGAGCACCATCACATCTACGAAGTTTATGGTCATATTTTCACGTCATTAACTCAGAATAGGCAGTGACAAGAACAGACTGGCCTATTTTTATTTCACTTCCTCTCTGTTTTCTTTCATATTTTGTCATCTTGGAAATCCTTTCTGTGTGATTAACATGTATATTTTAGGGTTTGGGCTGGTAGATTTGCAAAAGACTTTCCCACCAGAAATATCTAGAAGACCTGTGAAAACCTCTGATAGGAAAGCCTTCAGAACTCTTGTAAAAATATCCTGTGATTGTGTACTAAATCGCCAGCTGCAGAGAAAACTCCTTCATTTCTAAAATAGCAGGATAAAGCACACAGAGAACGGATAACATCATTCTTCGTGAGAAGCTTGTTTTGTCTTGAACATGTAAATATTTACTCAGTGCCCTAGGAAATGGTTCAAGGATGCCAAGGTGTTGACAAATTGCTAAAGACTATGCTAAACATCCTCATTAGCTTAAGCTTAGATAAAGTAACTCACAAAGCTCCACCCCCCCCACCCCGCCCCANTTGTCTTGAACATGTAAATATTTACTCAGTGCCCTAGGAAATGGTTCAAGGATGCCAAGGTGTTGACAAATTGCTAAAGACTGTGCTAAACATCCTCATTAGCTTAAGCTTAAAGTAACTCACAAAGCCCCCCCCCCCCACCCCACCATGCATCACATTTGCCAGCAGGAGTCTGTGTACACCAGTGGTCGCTTTTCCCGGTCCACAGCAAAAGCAGCTGGGGAGAGGCAAATGCATGATGACACTTGATCTGTGACTTCATTAAGCTGGATGGGACAGCTGGGACTTTTGCAAGTGCGAGACATCCGGCATTTGCCGCGGAGCTGGAACTTCTCTTCTGCGAACCTTTAAGCATGTTACTAATCATGCTTGGTTCTGGTCCACCCTTCCGCTCTCCCTCTGCTCAATTCCCCATCTTATCAGGCATAGCCTCTAATCTTGCTTCAGTTCAACTCCTTTTATTCACTAATTCAACAAACATTTAGACACCATTTGCCAGAGATATTTCTACATGTTATTTCACTTAATTTTCACCATGAGCCTAGGTAGGACATGTTACTATTTCATTTACTAAATGAAAATATTGAAGTTCAAAGGTGTTAAGAAATGTAGCCCCCTACATATCTGCCAGCTAGTGGCTCAGTCAGGATTTAAACCCAGAACCTTGTGACTCTGAGGTCATTGTCCTTTCCTTCGATGACGTGCTGCTACATTCCAAGAAAAATAAAAATGGAAGAGTTTTCTTTTCAAATGATTTCATGCCACCAAATAAATTTGATAAATTGATGTTCACCAGACAAGAGCATCTTATAATCGAGATTCAGCCTGTTTCTTGTTATTGTGAATTTGTCGTGATGCCACAACAAGCTGTGGGGGAAGGGTGGGGGGGAGCGAAAGAGGGAGATGTGCCTTTCCTTGTTGGAAGATGGAGAAAGGGAGCCCTGAGTTTGAATTTCTACATTTCAAAGAAGTTCTGTGCATCCCCAGCTGAACAGGAAGATTCATGCCCATCCCTATCCTGAGCTTTCCCCTCGGAGCCTTTGCTTATGAGTTGCTTCTCAGCTTATATCCTCCTCACACTCTGGGCTTTGACTTGTACTTCTGTGATCCATTGGACTGTATTCTTCCATGATGGCACCCACCATGGGGCCTGCACACTCAATAAACACTTCAGTGAAAGACCAAGCTTCCCAAAGTGGGTGTCCTGAGAACAGGTCCCATAAACCACAAGTGGTCCACATCTGACACAGCAGTAATGGTGAAGGCAGGGTTGGGCAGAAGAGGAAGACTNATTGGACTGTATTCTTCCATGATGGCACCCACCTTGGGGCCTGCACACTCAATAAACACTTCAGTGAAAGACCAAGCTTCCCAAAGTGGGTGTCCTGAGAACAGGTCCCATAAACCACAAGTGGTCCACATCTGACACAGCAGTAATGGTGAAGGCAGGGTTGGGCAGAAGAGGAAGACTTGGAAGATAAGGCAGCACAGATTGAAAAGAAAGAAGCATTTTCCTACTTTGTTGAATTATTTTTAATCATACGGGTTATTCGTTCAGAATTTCCAGTATCATAAAAGGAGGTCATGAAATCTATACTTGCTTTATCAGACTGGGACATGGAAATTATTTCACCTCTCTGTGACTCGGTTTTTTCATCTGAAAAATGGATACCAAGAAAAATAATCTTACCTGTAAGAACTAGATAAGATCATGTATTAACACACACAGGACACCATCTGGCAGAAGTAATCACTCAAAGGAAGTAGTTATTATCATTATTATTATGCTGTTGTCTAAATTTCGACTATCTCTGGACCTATTTCACACCAGCTTGTAGTGAGCATAACTTTAAGTATCTTTTCTGAATTTTAACTTCTAAGATTTTAAGCCTCTCAATATTCATACATTTCAAGTTAACCCAATATTACATTTAAAAATTTAGGCCTCTAATATTTCCTTTCACTACAGCTTCAATATTTACATGGTACTTTTATGTGTATATTTATATGTATGTGTGAGTGGTGTATAATGGAAAAGTTTGAGCCAACTTAAATTTTGGAACATTCTAAAGCACCAATTCAAACCTTTGGAATATTAAAAATATTTTTGTTTCATTTTAAACTGATCCTGAAATAAGTTTGAAAGAAATTGAAGTAGTTTCAAAGAAATTTAAATGAGATGTGTTCTCAACAATATTCATTGCCTTCTTGTGATATTTTGAAGTTCTAACTTATGATTCTTTAAAGTAAATAATGCTAAATCTAACCCGAAACCCAATATCATAGAAAAAAGTAATTTCTGATATACTATCACTTTTCTCTTGTTCTTAAAATAAGATATTTTCAGCTTATCTGTTTTCAAATAGTTCTTAAATAATAGTTTGCTTTGGATGATTGAATATAGGAATTTTGCTCATACAATAACTCCAAAGCATGACATTTTAAATCACACATTCCCTTTACTCGTAATGTTTAAAGCGAATTTCATATCGTTACACCATTTATCATTTGGAGATGGAACAAGATATTTACATGGATTCCATCTGAAATTCTAGCTGAAAAAGTATGGCCAAGGCTTATTAAAACCATGCATGCTTGGTTATTGTGGCTGAAGAGCAATGGGGAGGAGAGGTCTTGAAGATACTTGAATATATACTTGCATATATTTCAGGGCATATGTATGAAAGTCAAAGCTCAGGGATATGAGGTAGCATACAAGGCATTGAGCTTCCTTCCATATGGCTTTTAGGGCTTTTTGTGAAGACACACTCCGTGGGCTCCTTGTTAAGTGTCAGCACCACTGACTCCTGCTTCCACACCCCCCCCGACTACCTTCCTTGTCAATCTCCTCTACTGGCCCCTCCTCCTCCAGCTTTTCCAGAAACATGTCAGTCATCCATGAGATCCCATCCTTATGGCTGTCTAATTCTAAATATTTTCTGTGTCTTCACAACCACTCTTCTGGCTTCTAACACAATGGCAGACTCCAAAACGCTGTCCTTTGTCTATACATCTGTCGTGATCTTCAGATCTGTACAGCCAAGGACCTACTGGATGTTTTGTTTTAGGTAGCCCATGGATGAGTCACGTCCCAACTGTGCAAAACGAGCATGTTCTTCCTTTGAAGTTCCATAGTGGTTCTGTAAGCCCCATCTCGCTGATGATGCTAAATTACTCGGGACTCAGTCTCCTCGTATATGAAACTTACAAAGCTGAATTTAGTGTTCTGTGGTCCTGTTAGTCTGTGAGGTAGGAATCAAACAATGAAACTCACCAGATCAACGAGCTGATGAATGAAGCAGAAAGTACCTTTAAAAAGCAAGCAAATCTATGTCCATTGAACAGTACTTGCCTGAATAAAATTTAGATGAGCAGAAAGATGCTTGGAGGACAAAGAGCCAGAGGTCTGTGAGATGCATGTTGTGGAGGATGGGGCTTCAGGTAGTTTAGATGCAGTGGAATAGAGCCTCCATCGGGGATGTTTAGGAAATAAATATTGATTATGCGGAACAAGACTGGGCAGGGCCTTGAAAGTTCGACTTGGATACAGAGTTAGGAGCTTGCATTTAATGTGACAGGCAACACTCCAAGCATCATGAAGGAGCAGTATGAGAAAGAGTGAGGGGACAGTGGGAAGAAAAGAGAGGACACGTTGGTAGGAGTATTNTGCGGAACAAGACTGGGCAGGGCCTTGAAAGTTCGACTTGGATACAGAGTTAGGAGCTTGCATTTAATGTGACAGGCAACACTCCAAGCATCATGAAGGAGCAGTATGAGAAAGAGTGAGGGGACAGTGGGAAGAAAAGAGAGGGCACGTTGGTAGGAGTATTGATCTGGAGGCGGACTGCAGGCTTGGCCCTTCCGTCAGCCATTTACTACAGGGATGTCCTCCACGCTGCACTTTCTTCTCTGCAAAATGGAGCGGAGTGAGGAGGAGGAGGAGGAGGAGCAAAGCCTGGGATGGTAATTAGCAGCCTCTGTTGTGGTTTCAGAGCCTGTGGTGTGGCCTGAGCAAGGGGGCCATGTGACTGAGCAGCAGTCACATCTAAGAGGCGCCCGGAAGGAGGCAACATCAAGCCTGAGTGAAGAAAGAAGAAATGGAAAGTGGAAATTCCATTTAATAGCTGGGACAGTTGAAGAATTGGTGAACCTCAGGGAAAAATGGGACAATTGGGAAGAGGGCTTTGCCTGTTGATGCCATGGTCCCCCTGTTTGTCACCCTCGTTTGCTAGATCATTATATCATGGGTCATTTTATCATTCTTTGCACAGGTCTTTGAGAAACTCACAGAAAATAATACTACTTTCTATTTCATATATTTTTATTATATATAAATATATAAAAATGAATATTAAGAGCCTACATCAAAATTATAGGTTCAAAAGTAATAGAGAAGTAGAAGATGAAGGGGAATTAGCTTTACAGTTTATATATCTTTTTTATAATACCATCAGGAAAAAATATGGAAGTCAAAACATATTTTTAAATGTTCACAAAATTCAACAACAGAATCTGCCATGTTTAGCATCTGTCAAACAAACTTCAGATGGAAAGGCACAGATAGACAGTGTAGTCCTTTCTGGCTCTGTTCCCTAGAAATGATCTTTTTCTTTCAAAGTTTACTTCAACTACCACCCTGAAAGCCCCAGTGAGGGAGGAAAGAAGATGCTATTTCTCTTGCACACTGCTTGAATTATACTATTTTTAAACTATTTGCATCATGACTAATATTTTAAATATCAGAGAAAACTTTGCCATGGGAGAGAGCAAAGACAAATAAGTCCAGTACATGAGCAGGCTGGCTCAGATCACAGATGCTCTCCCATTCCAACCTAACCAAGTTGCCTACTCACTCTTGCTGCCTTCCCTCTGCTCCAGTGGACGAAGCATCACCACCAAAACAATCCAGTTCATCCACTGTGTTTGGATCCCATCTCCTCTCACTTTCTCAAGGACTTTCTTCTGCAGAAGAGTTAATCCTACTGTGTGGTTTGCTGTATTGGGGCTGGAACAGCTGCTCTGTCCCTGATAGGAGGTTTGTTGTTGGTCAGTCGCTAAGTTGTGTCTGACTCTTTGAGACACCATGGACTGCAGCACACGAGACTTCCCTGTCCTTCACTATCTCCCAGAGCTTGCTCAAACTCATGTCCATTCAGTCGGTGATGCCATAAAACCATCTCATCCTCTGTCGTCCCCTTCTCCTCCTGCTCTCATTCTTTCTCAGCATCAGGGTCCTTTCCAATGAGTCAGTTCTTTCCATCATGTGACCAAAGGTTTGAAGCTTCAGGTTCAGCCTCAGTCCTTCCAATGAATATTCAGGGTTGATTTCCTTTAGTATTGAATGGTTTGATCTTGTAGTCCAAGGGACATTCAAGGGTCTTCTCCAACATCACAATTAGAATGTGTCAATTTTCTTTGGTGCTCAACCTTCTTTATGGTCCAACTTTCACATCCACACATGACTACTGGAAAAACGATAGCTTTGACTAGATGGACCTTTGTAGGCAAATCTATGTCTCTGCTTTTTAATATACTGTCTAGGTATATTACAGCTTTCCTTTCAAGGAGCAAGTGTCTTTTAATATCATGGCTGCAGTCACTGTCCACAGTGATTTTGGAGCCCAAGAAAATAAAGTCTGTCACCGTGTCCATTGTTTCCCCATCTATTTGCCATGAAGTGATGGGAACAGATGCTATGATCTTAGTTTTTGGAATGTTGAGTTTTAAATCAGCTTTTTCACTGTCCTCTTTCACCATCATCAAGAGGCTCTTTAATTCCTCTTTGCTTTCTGCCATTAGAGTGGTATCAACTGCAATTGTGGTATCTACAGTTGTTGACATTTCTCCTGGCAATCTAGAACTGATAGGAGGGTAACATATTTGAGTGTGCTCAGTTGCTCACTTATGTCTGACTCTTTGTGGCCCCATGAATTGTAGCCTGCCAGGTTCCTCTGTCCACGCAGTTTTCCAAGTACAGACACTGAATCGGGTTGCCATTTCCTCCTCCAGGGGATCTTCCCAACCCAAGGACTGAATCAGGTCTCTTGCATCTCCTGATTGGCAGATGAATTCTTTAGCACTGAGCCACCTTCAGCATGCTCATCCACAATTAAATCAGCAGGACCACAACCAGATTTTTGTTGCTACTTCATTTTCACTAAAAAATGGAGCCAAGTCATTTTTTTTTTTTCTCCTTGCATGATGAAATTATTTTCCAAATCATTCCCTAGTGGATAATAAAGGCAGAATCATTGGGGAAGGTATACTAATTTCAAACTGATCTGTAAATGTTGCTAACATAAACACAGCCACTTGTAGGTATTAACTGCAGCTTCTTCACTTGAGAGCCAGATGCTACAAATAAAACAGTACGGATGGGCAGCACGCCCATTCTATCCCAACAAAGCACAGACCATCGCTCCACCACCAAGTCACTGTGCTTTCCAAAGAGCTTTCTCCTTTCTCTTCTGGAAGAGAGAACTGGTAGCATTTCTCCCACTTAATTCTCTTGTCTCCTCTTTTTAATTGGAAAAAGGATTTCAGATAATTCATAACAAAAATGTGACCTTGGTAAAAACAGAAGCCTTAGGCCATTGTTAAACACCGTGGGTTTTTTGAACAGTTAATATTATTTTCCTCCTCATAAAATCCCAGCTCTGTCAAGCAAGGAAGGTGGCATAAGCCAAAAAATACATATCCTACTACTTTTACTTTTATGATTTTAGAAACCATGGAGCAACTGAAAAAAATTTGAAAGGCAGCCAAGTAGGAGAGAAAATGGGACTCTGTGTCTTTAAGCTAGGGAGAAAAATAAAACCCAATCATTCCAAATGTATTGCTTTAGTCATCTGGTTTCATTCTATTAATGACCTTTAACAACTGCAAAAATATTGTGAAAAGCTAATTTTGTTTGTACTGAGGTGGAGCAGAACAGTTTCTGGCTGTCATTCTAGGATGTGCTATAAAATAAAATTATCTTTCTGGGAGTCTGACAAAAACCTACTGTACAGATCCAGTTTATTTACAACATCTAGGAATGAAAAGAAAACAGAATTTTACAACACATCAACATACAAAAAATGAATAGTACTTACACATTTGTGTGTGTGTGTGTATTAGCAATACCACATCCAGATATCTCTCAAGATTAAAGATTTTTTAATAATATTTTATGGCACTCAACAAAAATTCTAAGCAGTGAAACTATTTCTCAATAAATATGAAAGCTGTGAAAATACGAGAAAGCGTTATTCAACATAGTATGTTTTGATTTACTGCTGGAGCTCTTAAGGAAGGCAGAATGGCCTCATTTCCTCATTTTGACAAGCCTTATGCTTCTATTAATTAAATAGAAATCTTGGAAAAGAGGTAGTGTCATCAGGGTTAATATATCGACCTTATAGCCTTAGAGGCCAAGGTTAAAAATATACCAAGTAGCCATCAAAAAGAATAAATCTATTCCTACTGGCCTTGTCCTTAAAGTCACTCATTCTCAGCTACACTGTCCAATTTTGTGAATGATTTGTGTGCCCTGCATTAAGTGTCTGGGCCTGAAGAATGCAGGACCTTCATAATTCAGGGGTTTGATGAGCATCCTAGGGCCAGCACAGGAATCACAGAATAGTGGATCTCAAAGCTGGAAGAGCCTTACACCCAACAGGCCAAGGTTCCCTTCTGATAATTAAGTTCTCTTGACAATACACCTGCTATAAGGCCGAACACTGATGTTTCATAACTTCTAAAAAGAGGGAATCCATTACCTTCTAAGGTAGCATGCAATTTTGAGAAAGCTTAACTTTCAGAAAGTTTTCAAGATAGTCAACAGAGACATTTCTTCTTGAAGGACGTCTTGGACCACAGAGATACTCCTTTATATCATCATCCTTCATGTATTTGAAAACAGGTAAAATTTGTCTAGGGGCTTCCCAGGTGACACTAGTGGTAAAGAACCCACCTGCCGATGCGGGAGATGCAAGAGACACAAGTTTGATCCCTGAGTCGGAAAGATCCTCCAGAGGAGGAAATGGCAACCTGCTCCAGTATTCATTCTTGCCTGTGAAATCCCATAGACAAAGGAGCCTGGTCACAAAGAGTCACATAACGGAACTACTAAGCACACAGCACACACACAATTTGCCTAGTTATATAACACCGGCTTATGGTGAGACGTAAGTTCCGCTCACTATCAGGGGTTTGCACTTGCTCACCCATAGATAGCAAGGATGAGGATGGGCAGATAGACGGGTGATGGGTGGATAGACAGGTACACCTCTGTGGACATCTTGAAAACATCATCAGATCACAAAAAGACTACCACACTTTCCTTGTCTGGACATCAAGATTTTGGTAATAAACAATGTCATTCGGCAGACACACCATAGTGTTTACCCATCCTGAGCTTAGCCAAAATTGCTAAGTCTTTCACAACAACTCCTCCCAAGCTTATCTTCTGAATTTGTGAGAATTGTTTTTAGGACCTAACCCAAAACTTCACATCATATGTTTGAAGTTTGATATTATTCAGTTTGACCTATTTTGATGTGTTACATCTTGGACAGCCCTACAAGGAAAGATACCCAGTCTTTCCAGACAGTCATTCATCTACATCATCCAACACTCTGTCAAAACCACCCAAAGGCTGGGTAAGGAAACCACACCTTCCTGCTCATACTTGTGTAAGCGTTTTACCCTCTTGCCTTCAGTCAGATTGACTTTGGCTTCCTAACTGTAGCCTTAATGGAGGAAGTTTCAAACTTGCAATGAATGGTGCCAGATAAAAAGACGATGGGATCCAAATTCTCTATACGGGTGGGGAGAGGCAGTGATCTACAAGCAATCTTCAAGTCAGTTGACATGGCTTTAAGATGGATAAAGTTTTATTTTAATCCTTCTTTTCTGGTTGCATATTCTCACCCCACTCAAGTGATTAGATTCCAGCTCTTTCGCAGCAGCAAAATGAATGGACTTCAGAGTGATGCACTTGCTTTTCATCTCCAAATGTGTACAGTTTCATAATGGGCCATCTGTCATTTTGTGATTCCATGCAAGCAACAATGCCCTAAAGTTTTGTTGTCATGGCAACCACACCAAAGTCTTCAAAGTGAACTCTGAAGTCATTCCTAGTCTCTGATTCTGTGCAACATGGGGTGGGAGTGGGGGCTGACATTTCAGAAAACTGAAGTTTCTAGTATGCATTACCTGTCTCCAATTAATACTTAATCTAGCACACCTCGAGTTTTAATGAAATAGATTTATTTAGAAGAAGGAGAAGCAAAATTGTCTTCTGTAGCTGTGAATGATTTTATTTTAGGTTAGTTTTGTTAGAGAGAAGTTGTCTTGGTTTAAATTCCAGAGAGATATTCATATGTAGCAATCAAATCCTCCTTTTCACTTTGCTGAAGACCAATTTTAGAAGAGGTAGGAAAAAAAATTCATCTCATTGTTCATATTCTTGTCTCCTATCTCATGGTATTCCAGCACATCTGTACCATGGTAGAGCAGGATAAAGGGACCAAGAGTGCATTCTGTGAAGAGGAAGGGGAAAAGTATAGCCCTTGATCTCGATTTGCTTTATTTTTTTGGGGGGGGTGACTATCTCTTACTTTATCTTTCCTGTCCCATAGGAATGGAAATGATTCGTTTTCTCTCCCTTTTATTTGCAGTCTCTAACAGCTTGCACAGAAGCTGTGTCCTCATGGCACTGAGTGACATTGTTTTATAGGCAAGTTAGAGCACGTCCTCATTCTACTGCTTAATGCCCTTCTGGCACTATACAATTTTTTATTCTTTCATTTTTTCAACCTTTTATTTTGTATTGAGGTATAGACTATTAACAGTGTTTTGAGTTTGAAGTGAATAGTCAAGGGACTCAGCCATACTTATACACATATCCATTCTCCTCCAAACTCCCCTCCTCTCCAGGCTGCCACACAACCCTGAGCAGAGTTCCATGTCATTCTTTATTTTTTTAAAAGGTAACAAACTGAGATTTGATCAGTTTCAGTTTCTTAATCAGGAAACAACATGAGTCACCACAGTAACAGGAGGAGAGGAAACAAGCTATGAAGACAATAGTTAGGGGCCATTGCAAAAATCTGGGCAAGCAGTGCAACAAGGGGTGTTGGAATGAAGAGGCGGATATGAACAGAGAAAATATCTTAGGGTATCTATCCATTCAGTCAATGGTATGGTAGACGCTATCCAAGTTGTTATAAGAAAAGGAAGGCAAAAAATAGGATCCAAAGCTGTAGATGCAGGAAACTGGCTCTGTCCTATGTGGTTGCATAAAATTGATACAACTATGGTAGGGTAATTTAGCAGTGTATATTTTTGAAGTATAAATGTTTATTTTATTTTTATTATGCAAGTAATACATACTCATTATTCACTATATTGAGGTAAATAGTGTCTCACTAATCAAATGTAATTATTAAATTTTGGCATACTTTCTTCTAGCTTTTCTCAGCTGTATAACATAGTTGTTTTTATATATATATATATCTTCTATATTTACTTATAAGAGCTATGTAAAAGTGTGCATTTATTTATACACTTACATATAAATTAATATATATGCATATTATATTTATATAAATATTTTATATTATAACCAAAATTATGGGATATGCATATTTAAATCTGAGTTGCATCCCTTAATATGATGGCATAAGCATTTTGTACATTAGCACAAATATTGTATGATCATCATTTTGAAGATTATATAATCATTCTTATGTGATTATACTCTAATTTCAATAAACTAGATGCTAAAAATTAAAGAAATGATATCTATTAGCTTTTCCACTTAAATTATTTCCTTAAAATATATTCACCAAGTAGAATTAATATTTCCAGCACATAAAAATTGTATCAAAAGCCATGGGTACCAATTTACACTTCACACCAGCAACTTATGAGATCTTTTGGCATTTTTGTTTTGTGGTCCTAAAGCTGAGGTGTGATTTACTGAGCATTAGAATGACATGCAAAACTAAATCCTTCTGGTGTCTGCACTTTCTCATACTCTTTATTATGATTCACATATACTTTCTTTTTTAACACTTTTTTCAATAAGATCACCTAAAGAATAGAATAATCCTAGTATTTTATCTTCTAGGAGCTTTGTAAACATATTTGTGAAATTTCCTTCAAGCGTGACTAAGTAGGGTTGCTTTCCTGGTGAGAACTGACAGAGTTCTAATATGCTGGATCCTATATTATTTTAGACCAATTTAATCTCCATGAGTCTCAGAGATGATCATAGCTCTCTCTTCTTTTTATGGCTGAAACTTTGGAGTATTCATTGGAACGAATGATGCCGAAGCTGAAGCTCCAATACTTTGTCTACCTGATGCAAAGAGTTAACTTGTCGGAAAAGACTCTGAATCTGGGAAAGATTGAAGGCAAAAGGAAAAGGGGGTAGCAGAGGATGAGATGGTTAGACAGCATCACTGACTCAATAGACATGAATCTGAGCAAACTTGGAGAGATGGTGAAGGGTAAGGGAGCTTGGCATGCTGCAGGCCATGGGATCACAAAGAGCTGGACACGACTTAGCACCTGAGCAATGACAATATGCCATAGAGGAGGCTTTCCTGATAGCTCAATAGTGAAAAATCTGCCTTCCAATTCAAGAGATGCAGGAGACGTGGGTTCAATCCCTGGATCAGGAAGATCCCCTGGAGAAAGAAGTGGCAACCACTCCAGTATTCTTGACTGGGAAATCCCATGGACACAGGAGCCTAGTGGGCTACAGTCCATGGGGTCTCAAAGAGTCGGACACAACTGAGTAACTAAACAACAACAACAATATACTCTTTGCTTCACTTGTGCTATGAATGCTTCAATAGTCACTTAACTAAAATAGAAAAATATTTTCAGCCCAGTAACATCACAGTTTTCAGCCTAAAACACAGAAACATCTTGACATTTGTCTTCAGTATATTTCAGATTTTTCTCGACACACCCCCATCACTTGTATAAGCTATTTTCCCAGGTCTTAGGTAATCACCTTAGGAATCTAGGCTAAAGTATCTTGTGAGAAAAGCCATACTTGAAATTGTCTCTTTGACCAAGTTTGACTCCTTGACTGTTACCACCCACAGGTACATGCATACCCTTGAATCTCCTAGAATATTCATGAAATAGATTCTGGAGGTGCTGCCCTCATATTCCTCTAAATAAACCTCATCATATTTGACACCATAGCAAGGACGTTTGGGGTTCAGCTCCAAGACACCCACTGTGTGAGGCATGGACACCTAAAGAAATCTATGCAGTACAGAAGTGCACAATGCATGTGGTAATAATGAAAAAAAATTTTTATGAAACTCTCATCATGTATCCCGGCTGGAAGGCTTCACCTGCATTTGATCATGTAATACTCACAACTTCTCACTGCTCACAATGAACAATATGATAGCTCTGATCTACAAAAGGATGAAACGAAGTTAAGACATGCTGTACAGCTAGTCCAAAGAGAATGGCAAACCTAGGATTCAGACTCAGGTCTGTTGACTAAAGGTTATGCTCTTAACCTTCACATTGTGCTTGGGAGGTGTTAAAGAGGATGCATTATGAGAAGAATGAGAAATTGGTATTTCTTAGGGTAACCATTCAGGCTTCCCTGGTGGCTCACAAAGTAAAGAATCTNAGAATGGCAAACCTAGGATTCAGACTCAGGTCTGTTGACTAAAGGTTATGCTCTTAACCTTCACATTGTGCTTGGGAGGTGTTAAAGAGGATGCATTATGAGAAGAATGAGAAATTGGTATTTCTTAGGGTAACCATTCAGGCTTCCCTGGTGGCTCACAAAGTAAAGAATCTACCTGCAATGCAGAAGACCCAGGTTCAATCCCTGGGTAGGGAAGATCCCCTGGAGAAGGGAATGCCTGCTCACTTCAGTATGTTTGCCAGGAGAATTCCACGGACAGAGAAGCCTGGTGGGCTACAGTCCATGCAGTCACAAAAAGTCAGACACACTGAGTGACTAAGCACACACACACATACACAGGGTAACAATCTGTTGGAGAGGTACAACTTAAAATGACCCTTAAAGGAGGTTCATTTGTTTCCTGAAGGGTGCCTCCGCAGAAGATGAGAAACAGCAAAGTTTGAAAGCTTGCCCATTAGAAATTTCAAAATTTCATAGTGATTAAATAACAAATTATTTTACCAAGAAAGATGACCATGTTATTTTCAAGGGCTTAAGGGGAATAAACATTCCCTAATCCTCATGGAGACCTGTAAATCTCCTCATTGCGAGGTTATTCAAGCCTGTGTTTTAGCTCATCACGTGGCTTGCAGATCTCTTTCTGTCCACATGGACATGCTTCTCTTTAAAGATGAAGATGTAAAACAGAGAGTCTGTGGGACTTCCTGGAGGTTCAGTAGTTAAGACTTTGACTTCCAAGGCAGGAGATGTAGGATTCATCCTTGGTCGGGGACCTAAGATCCCACATGCCACGCAGACCCCCAGAAAAGCCAAGACATAAAACAGAAGCAATATCATAACAAATTCAACAAAGACTAAAAATAGTCCACATCAAAAAAAAGAAAAATCAAATAACATGGGAGAGTATGTTCTAGAAGTCTCTATTTGAAGCACCTGAAGTGTTCAAGTGATGTAAATGGTGTGTTTCATGTGTGTGTATATATATATATATATATATATAAGTGCTTCCCTGGTGACTCAGCAGTAAAGAATCCACCTGCAATGCAAGAGACTCAGGAGATATGAGTCTAATCCCTGGGTTGGGAAGATCCCCTGAAGGAGAGCATGGCAACCCACTCCAGTATCCTTGCCTGGGAAATCCCATGGACAGAGGAGCCTGGCTGGCTACAGTCCATAGAGTTGCAAAGAGTTGGACACAACTGAAGCAACTTTGCATGCATCCACACATGGGTTTATAAACGTGTCTCTGTTTCATGCTTGTATATATGTATTTAATTATATGTGTGTGCAACTGAGAATACCATACATAATTCTTTTTACATTCTTTTACATTAAGAGCATGGTTTACCAACGATAAAAATGATACAGGCGTTAGTCACTGGAAAAGGCATCTTTCTCCTTTGAAATCTATGACTGGATTATGGAGTGATGAGCAAGACAAAACACCGGTTAACCCTTACACCTAGCTCTGTCTTCTAAAGGAGGAAAATAAGGGCTGCTGAACACATTCATCTCACTGCCTCAATTACTTGAAGAGGATAATCAGCTTAACACTATAAGGATGATGCTGAATGTGTGTTGATTTTTCTTTGCTATTGATTGCCTGCTTTGACATAGTATGCTCATTATCATGCACTAAGGAACCACCTGGCGCCATTGTCTATCTTAACTATTCACACATCAGGTGATCATTCTTTTTGTGGGTTTTTCCCTTCATTGTCACCAATACATATGCCTAGAGCTTAAGCCATGGCTTACTGGTTAAAGTAACATAGTTCATATTTTAAAATATTGTTTGATGAAGACTATACAGTTTTAGACAAAAATCTTCTCTGGAAATCCAATGGCAAATCTTTCTAGAGCATAATTTTCTTTTCACATTTTTCTCAAGAAAAGTGCTGCTTCTCCTTTTCGGTGACACTTCAGTCCCTTCCCGGGTAAAAGTACACGTGCAAGCTGGAGGTGCATCGCGGCTCACTTTAATTGCATTAATGTCTTTCTGCAAATAATCAAAATGTGTGTGTACATTTATTGAATAGCGATTATAAAGAGAAGTATTATTGTCACAAAGAAGCACATTATTACTTAGGGCTCTTGTGTCTACTTACCCACCTGTCTACCTGCATCAGGCGGGCAATATGTGGTCCCCAGGTAATCAGTAACACTTCTGCCTGCATTTGGGACCCCTGAGGCCTAGACCTCCCTTTTGCAGCTCCAGCACCTGAATTGCTCATGAAGAGAGTTTCTACAAACCTTGTAACAGTCCTGGTGAGCAGTGCCCATCAAGTCAAAATCCTGCCAAAGACTGGTCCCAACCAGCTCCTGACCTTCAATGAGGAAGTTCAAGAGCATCAGCCTTCTTTGCTTCTTCGCATGTGGTGTGCTCAGTCGTTTCAATCGTGTCTGACTCTGCGACCCTATGGACTGTAGCCTGCGAGGCTCCTCTGTCCAGGGGATTCTCCAGGCAAGAATATTAGAAGGGGTTGCCATACCCTTCTCCAGGGGATCTTCCCAACCCAAGGGTCAAACTTGCATCTCTTATGTCTCCTACATTGGCAGGTGGGTTCTTTACCACTAGCTCCACCTGGAAATAGTGCACTTTTTATAAAAAGATTCAACTGTGCTGACTGCCCACAGTCTAGTAGAAACTCGGCATTTTTCTGACCGCGAGCCAACAGAAGCCAAGCGCCTGGGCATCCTGAAAACCCCTGAGACTCCCCAACCCTAACTAAACTTGAGGGTTCAAAATTAGTCTTTGCCTTCTCACCTGCCATCCAGTGCTCTTGGGACTGAGCTTCTGAAGGCCACCATGAGCACAGACCTTCCCTCCTTTCCCTGTGTATCCACACTAATACGAAGTTCACAGGTTCGTATCTCTCCTGATGCTTTGTAATTTGCCATGTTCACCTCCATGAGTAGCATCACTGCACTGCTTAGAGCTCAGATACCACATCACTTTCCTTCTGCAATAATCCACTTACTCAACCGACTGCTGGTGAGTCCCCCACAGGCACCAAGGGCAGCAGCTCCTCAGCTGATGGCAGATACTCTCAGGTGGAAATTAGTCTCTAGCAATTGTTAATTAGTCTCTAGAGTTGGGCAAAATTTGGTGACTAAACAGCAACAAACTTCCTCAATGAAAGAATGTGGCAGTTGCTTCTTCACAGAGAAGCCCAAGCTTGCCCTCTCTAGAGATAACAGACTTCAAGATTGAAAGAATGTCGAGTTTAAAACCAGAATTGACAGATGAGTTACAGCTCAGAACTATCACTGTGCCTTCTAAACCAGGAGAAATACACCAGTTGTTGAGATATTTGACCTGAAATGGGAATATTTAAGAAAGGACTCTTACTGTTGGTGCACACTATGTACAGTAATGTTTATTATCTCGTGCTTGCTTCCAGCTTACAGCGGTCTGGTGACTGCTCTGAAAGAGTAAGTTTTCCCTGCAAAGGAAGAAGCTAGTTCTAAAGAAAAAGTTCTATACCACACATCACTTCCCCCAAACACACATGCACACTGTGGTTTTAGGTCTGTTAGGAATCAACCAGGACAATAAGATTTAGAATTTCAGGCAAGCTAATACTATCGCTTCATTGCTTTATGTTGAAGACCAGTATAACCAATGAATTGACTAATTTTTATTTTCATACAAAAAAAAAATGGGGCTCTGTGGTGACCTAAATGGGAAGGAAATTTTAAAAAGAGGGGATATATGTATACATATGACTGACTCACTTTACTGTGAATTGTAAAGCAGAAACTAAAACAACATTGTAAAGCCACTGTGCTCTAATAAAAAATGTTTTAAAAAATGTGGGGCACCTAGGGTGTTTGTAGACATTTATCATTTTTCTTCTCTCAGGTAACCCAGAAATCGGATTTTTTTAATTTTTTAATTTTTATTTTATATTGGAGTATAGTTGAAGAAATGGATTTTTTTAGTACTCAGGCCTCTATCTTTCTCTACATAACTTGCAGGCTTCCACCCAGCCTATGGCTACTTAATAAGCAATGAAAAGAGGGTAAATTTTCATAGAAGGCTCCATCTTCGTCACAAGGACCATGGTAATCCTAAGACTTTCTGAATCTTTATTGTCCACTGGGTGCTTTTAGTGAACTAAGAGCTACAAATGTGGGTTGCAGGTGCAACACAAGAAAAAGTACCGAGTAGAAGGTGGTGGAAAGGCTGCTGCAATGAACTTGCTCTTCTTTCCTTAAAGCATAGCATCCTCTTTTGTAGAAGCTGGTCTTCGGGTTTCCCTGTAGCTCTGACCTTGTTTCTGCCTGCGCTTCTTCCATCAGACGATGAAGGCACCAGGGCAGAGGTTCACTGGGGTTTTGCACATGATGGGCAGAGTGTGTTAGGGCATCAATGCAGTTAGCTACAGAGCAGAGGCCCAGGATTCAGGAAGCTAGATCTTGAGATTTCATTCTGCTAAAACCTACCATCAGATATCAGGTCACCTATCATCTGGTTAACTTATATATTCATGTTGCTGAAGCAAAACCATCTTCAGGGTTTATCACTGACATCTCTCCAACCAGACTTGCTCCCGCCATCAAATCCATGTCAACATACAGAATGAAAACACACCCACCCCAACACAAAGCGTTCTTTCACTTGGCTTCGTAGCATTGATTTATCTTCCCTTTTTTCTCCCCACCTCCACTTTTCCTTAGATTCAAGAAGCAGCTTCATTTCCTGGTTATGTTTCTTATTTGCTGTGCAAATCAGTTATTCTCTCTGAGTTTCAGTTTTCAGATGAGAAAAAATGAAAGAAAAAACGCTCGCTTCACAGAGCTCTTGTGGGAATCAAATTAGCGATTTCTACATGAAAGTACTTTAATGAAGGATATAGAAAGTATAAACACCTCCCACAACTGGGAGTACATACTTCCTCAAATGTGTAGGCATCCTCTCTCCAGTCCAACATCAAAATACCCCTAATGAACCACATCTTGAGTGCATCCACGGGACCTAGGTTTATTCCCCAAAAAATGAGCTGCCTGTTAGTATGTCCAATGGGGACTGAGCAGCTATTTTTCTGATGCTCAGAATTTTTAAAAATGTCTACTTATTTTTATAAATCAAGCCTCTTCCCCAGAGCCAAGCTGAACACATTCAAAAGCGATTATTATGCCTTACATTCTGGGCTCCATCTTGACCAGCATAGCCTTCACTTGGATTAGAAACAATGCCGTCAGAAAATTTAAAAAAATAAATAAATAAAAGAGGCCGAGAATCTGAAGAGAAATATTGTTGTTATGCTTTGTGAGATGAAAAACTGGGTTTTGGATTGTAAAGAGTCAAACCCCTCCCTTGCCTGAGTTATCATGCTCTCCCATTGCTCCCTCTCGCTGCTATTAGCTTCTCATAATGTAAAACATTTCTTCATTTCCAGCAGATAATACTTTCAGTGAAAAGGTAATTTTTGAAGTCTATTACTTGCATTCTTAGAGAAGAGCACAATGTAGCATTTTGTTCTAATATGCCATTGAAATTGTTTGAGTAGGTGCACCATAGAATCAAACACAAAATGTCAAAATGGTTTCCATTAACTATGCACATTTGCCCGGCTTCCGCTAATGGCTATGTTTTTGTTCTTTTCCTTCATCTTTGCATCTATAAGATGAAACGACTCAATTGATGTAACTGAAAAGTACATTGGAAAGGTAGAGAGCAAATTACAAAAGCATCAAGCCACAATTTCACCCACGTACTTCATTTTATAATGAAGTTTAATAATGATAGAAACTGTCGCTAGATTTAAACATCAGTCATTTCAGCAATTGTAGTTAATGTGAATATCTCATACCGAGTAATGTTTTATAAAAACATGGCAAGGATTGTGTATTATATTGAACTGAAATGTCATAATGAAATCTTAACTAGATGCTATTATTGTAATATATATTATGTTAAGAGAAATTTACTTCAACTTGAAAAGATAAGTACTATGTTTCCTTCAATATCCTAAGTTCAGATAAAATAATTTTACTTAGAAGAAAGTTTTTTTTTCCTTTCTAGACTTAGCATGAGCACAAATAAACACCTACTACTTATTACAATAGGTGTTGTGTTGATGTATCTTGGTAGTAAATACACAATGAAAACATGATTTATTTTTCTTTGATGGAATAGTAATGTTTGAAAGAAATCTGTGGTGTTTATGCAACATATATTTTTCAAGCTTCCAGAGTATTTTGGTTGTCTCTTTAACTTGGGAGAGAAAAGATCTTCTTAGTGGCAAAACCCTGGACCCAAATCAACACAACCTCGGCTACATGGGGGCAGAGCCCAGGGCATGGAGAGGGTAGCTGGCCGTGTCTGCCGAGTCAGTAACAGCAGCTTTCTTGCTTTGCTTCCTGAAAGTATGGGTTCCTGCTGAGGACAGCAGAACAGGCAAGGTAACCTCAGATGAAATCAGCACCTGAAAACTCTCTCACTTTCCACTGCCCTCCCACTCTCCACCCCACTCATAGGAGCCTCTGTCCACATCAAAAGTGTTGCGCGAATCTCTGAGGGGACTAGGGAACGTTTCACCACCTCATACCCCCGTGATGAAGGCAGAAGCATGAGTTCAGGTTTCACCTGTGAGTATCATGTCCTCGCTTCCCTGGTCTAGTAGAAAGGAGGAGATGAGAGGCCCCTGGCTTCCCAGATGCTGAATCTGCCTGGAGGCCACAGCAGCTCAGGTGACCAGGAGGTAAGAGTCACTGGCCGCAGGGTCCTCGTGCTCGGCACACACGTGGGTCAGTGTCGCCAGGGCCACCTCACCAAGCAGTTTTCCCTATCGGCTTTGGTTCTCTGGAGTTCTCTGGCTCTCCTGTGCATTTTCACATTTTAACAGCGATGCTGCTTGATGAGCTCGTTGGATCCCATGAATCATACAGGACAGTTAGTTTTTGCCAGCAGATGGCAGCGCAATACCATTCACGTATGGAAAGAGGAGGGGCGTTGGGTTTAAGGGACTTTGGATATGTACCACTCACTAAACCATCGCCTGAAATTAGACACCGTTTCCTTCGAATATTCAGTACTGATACACTTAAGATCTATAACCATGTTTTGTTTATCTATTGCTATGCAACAGAACAACTCAACACAGCCTACTGGCTTAAAGGGATAATGAATTAGTATTGATCACAAGTCTGTAGTTTAACTCCCCTCAGCTAGGTTTATCTTCTGCTTTGGAGGATGGAGCTGAGCTCTGATGTTGCACTCTCAGTTGGGGTGATGGCTGGGGCTGGAATATTCAAGATGACCTCACCCTCCAGCGCGTCTTACCACTTGATTTATCACTGTTTGAATCTAACACAAGCTTCCCTACAGCATGGCAACTGGCTTCCAAAAGATAGCTTTCCAACTGGGCACGATTGTTCAAGGGTTTATCCAGGCTCTGCTTGTATCTTACCTGCTCGTGTTCTATCGGCCAAAACAAGTCAAGTGTCCAGGCTTATGGTCAGCATGAAAGGATTAGACTACCAGGAGGTAAGAATCAATGGGATGGGATGCTCTTACCATAGGTCCATAAAAGGATCCACAGCTCTGCCAGCACAAAGAATCAGAAATCTCCCCAAAACTGATTTGCATTTGAAATGTCATAAATTCATCTCTTCTTTTTTCAGTAAATCATAGATAAGACAAATGGTATTGACAAGCTTTAAAAACGTCAGAAAAGTAGACCATCTGGCTGCTCCCCACAATGCTTGCTAGAAGGGATAGTTCCTGGTTCTGGCCTAGGGAGGGCAGAGCCCAAAACTCTGCTTTGAAGGGCACTTATTATTGGTCAAGCTAAAAGGGAACACTCGAGCTAAGTACCCTTACAAAAGACGACATTATCAACCAGATGTAATTTCAACAGTTTACAAAGACAGACCTACCTGGCTGATGAAAGGAGGCTATTTGCAAAACCAATCCCTGTAGATAAATTTCCCTCAGGAAAACAAATTATAAAAGCAGAGGTTGCTTTATGAATACAAATTTGGAACAAGAAGAGCTGGATAGTCTTGCAGGATATTTCCATTAAGGCTGATGAATTGTCTTTCTACGCTCCACAAACATCTCTATTTTAAGAACTGACTCAGTTCCGTTGAATTACAGCAACACTGCCTTAGTAAGACTAGAAAAACACTGATGTAACATTATTTTCACTGGCAACGATTATGAACAGGATGAAAGTCAAAACTTTCTTTCAACATTCCGTGTTACATAAAATCAATCGTTCATCCAAGATAACATTCATATTTATTATGCATGACCTGGAAAGCATTGTTGACATATACTGTTGATTCAGTAATGATTGTAGTTCCATCTTTAATCTGATAATCCCTCTAGCTAACAGGTTGTCATAGTCAAATGATGCTTTTATAGTTTAGTTAACATCTGGCAATGACTGAACCTAAGGATGATATCCATCAACAGTTCTAAATTTGCTTCCCAGTATCACAGTCAAACTGAACAGCAAAGTCTTATATCCTCTAAGACTGTCCATTAAATTCATTTACATATAAAGTTTATATCTTCTACAAGTGTAACTGATATATATTGCCATTATTCCTGAAATTTCAGTAAATTAGAAACAAAATTGGAGAAGAGACATTTGCTTAGATTCCTCTGTACGAGTTAGTGTTTCTGTTTGGGCATTAAAATGACATATACATAGTCTGATGGCCTTCCCAGGTGGCTCAGTGATAAAGATTCCACCTGCCTATGCAGGAGACACAGATTTGATCTCTGGGTCTGAACCTGGAAAAGGAAATGGCAACTCACTCCAGTATTCTTGCTTGGGAAATCCCATGGACAGAAGAGACTGGTGGGCCACAGTCCATGGGGTCACAAGAGTCAGACATGACTTAGCTACTAAACAACCACCAACACCATACATAGTTTAAGAAATAAAATATGTGAATTTTACAGATAGCATTTCTTTATATGAATGCTATAGGCTAAACTCTCAAAATCCAAATTTCATGAGGGGAATTCAATTTTTTCATGATGATTCTTCTTCCTCCTGTGACAGAATATTCTTCATTAAATTAATCATGGGATTAAGTGATTCATTAGATGAGGATGGAAAAATAGTCAGTCATATATATTCAAACATATATACACATGAACATAGAAATATTGAACCACCATCACATTATAAAAGAGCCTTATCTCTTTAAATATTAAATCTCTCATGTCAATATTAAAATGCCAGGTCTCAAAGGATTGCTATTCAAAACTCTTGCAAGAAATGTATTTATATGAGCAGTTACTGATTATTTATCTTGACTGCAGTAAGTGGCTCTACATTTGGAATCACATTAACTATTTTCGATAGTAGCTCTTAAACTCACAACGAAACACCTCACACTTGACTAGTTTTCCATCATCTCAAACACAACATGTTGGGTTGAAATTAATCAACAACGTGCTCTGAGAAGTGTTAGGGGGTTCTCAAAGCCACAAGAAGCTGCATAGTCAAGAAGGACAGAACTCAAGACTCTGCCAGCTCCTTCAAGCAGAGAAATCTGGTTTATGGGATGGTTTCTCCTCAAAACTTTGTAGATTTTTATAAAAGGGACTAAATGTTGAGTATATAAGTTCTCAATAAACGTTTATCCCTTGTTCCCTTCCCTAGTGATCCCACCCCAGGATCTGGTATAACTTGCCAAACTCTCCTATTTCTATCAGCATTAATATTTTTTCCCTAGTCTTACAGTCTTCAGACCTGAATTCCTCCTCAGTTATTCTTCCCTTCACTCCCAATAGCCAAGCTTTACTATTTCCCATTAATGATCTTTTGTATGTCTCAAACACACCACTATCTCACCCTTTCCTTAATACCATGTTCTAATCTTCTTGAGCTGAGGATCCCGCAATAGCTTGAAATCTGAATGCCTGCCCTTGATCTCTTCTTTCCATCTGGACGACACTTCCAACTTCTGCAGCTCTCCCGGCTCCAGGTTATTTCCAGACTCGTCTACCACAAAGACTTGTAAGGCTGCCTACATGCACTCTTTCGTGGAAAGTAACTTTTTAAAAGTCTAAAGTCATGCCTACTTCAATGCTGTTGGGAAACTAACTTTTGTAAGGGACCTCCTAGGAGCTAAACATGTAGGTGACCCTAGAAGTTAGAGCTGATCTGTGTTCAAATGTTCAATGCACATCTTAGCATGGATTCCTTAAACACTTCCCTCTCAAGATCTTCCTTTAAAAAAGCAAGGAAGAGAAACAGAAACCTTCCTTTGTCAAATAAATTTGAGACTCCCACAAGATGTATTACGCTGTGAGAGTAAAAATAGAGATTAACATATTAAAGTCTCTGGTGCTTATTACAGTTAAGAAACATGCTTAGCTTTTTTTAACCTACGACTCCACAAATTTATACAGACTAAATCTCTCCTTTTTTGTTTGTTTTCATTCTTATCTTGAGCAAAATTATTGAAACCTTGCAGAATGTGAGTTCTAAGAAAGCTCAGGAAACACTGCTTTACTTAGTAAGCACTTTGCTGTGCTAAGTCGCTTCAGTCATGTCCGACTCTGTACAACCCCATGGACCGTAGCCCACCAGGCTCCTCTGTCCGTGGGATTCTCCAGACAAGAATACTGGAGTGGGCTGCCATTCCCTCTTCCAAGGCATCTTCCTGACCCAGGGAACCTGCCAATGCAGGTTCGATCCCTGGGTCAGAACCTGCATTGGCATGCTGGTTCTTAACCACTAGCGCCACCTGGGAAGCCCCAGTAAGCACTACGGTGAATTCAAACATTCAGGATGTTAAAGGACAATGATTATTATACTACTGCTGCTCATAACTGTTTGGTAAATTAAGTCCAAAGCTCTCCTGTAATTCAAGATCCTTGACTGTTTATCGCTCTCTTACGCCCCTTCTTATAACGATGGCCCTGAAAGCCTCTGGTCAAGTTCTGAAGTTCGGATTATAGCTCTGTCACAAGACCTCGCCTCTGATCCAATTACTCACAGCCCCTGTTTCAGTTTCCTCATTTGTAAAACATGAGCAATAACAGTACCTATATTTTTGGGGTGGGTAGATTTCTGGACCCTAACACAAACTTACTGAGTCTAATACTCTGGGGAAACTACATGCATTTTCTTTTTTTATTGGAGTTAATTGCTTTCCCATGCTGTGTTGGTTTCTGCTGTACAATGAGGTGAATCAACTTTAAGTATACATATATCTCCTCCCTCCTGCACCTCCCACCACCACCCCCATCCTCCACCTCTAGGTCACAGAGCACCAAGCTGAGCTCCTTGTGCCATACAGCAGGTTTCCATTAGCTGTTTTACACACGGTAATGTGTATACATCAATCTTAACTTCCCAGTTCATCTCACTCTCTCCTTCCCCCAACTTCTGCATGTCTATTCCCTATGACTACATCTCTATCCCTGCCCTGGAAATAGGTTTATCAGTACCATTCTTCTAGATTCCACATGTATGTGTTAAAACACGATATTTGTTTTTCTCTTTCTGACTTACTTCACTCTGTATGACTACCTGCATTTTAATCTCCCCCAATGAATCTCAAGTGAAGTTAGAAACACCAGTCTAGAAGAACTAAAGGACATTCAGTACATAAAAGAAAAACATCACTGCTACGTTCAAGTATTAGTAGGGGTAGTGGGTGGCTCAGACAGTAAAGAATCTGCCTGCAATGCAAGAGGCCCAGGTTTGATCCCTGGGTCCAGATCCCTAGAGAAAGGAATAGCACCCCTACTCCAGTATTCTTGCCTGGAAAATCCCCTGGACAGAGGAGGTTGGTGGGCTTCAGTCCATGGGTCACAAAGAATCAGACACAATTGAGTGACTAACACTTTCACTTTTTCTGTGTGCAGAGTAATAAGATACCTGTTTTGTCGAGGCACAAAAGACAGAACTAAGATCTTGGTAAGAGTAAGAAGGGGTAAATGTTAGCTCAGGATAAAAAGGGACTTTGCAACAGCAATGGCAGTGCAAAATTGTTCAGACTTCTCTGAGAAATAGACGTCTGCTCCTTGTGCCTGGGGTTATTTATTTACCTGGAGACTTTACTAAGATATTTGAGAGGGCATTCAAGCATCTCTTGGGGTTCTTAGGCTATGTGAATTCTAAGTTTACCCTCCAACCTTAGCCATTATGACTTTGGACATACTATTGCACACAAAAGCAGACGTTTAAGAATTGACCAAATGCACTGGGGGCTTCCTCATCTTCACTCTTCATACATCCGTCCAAAGAAGAACCTTTATCAAGATTTTGGTATTCGATTAAGTGCATTTTTTAATGTAGTAGACTAAGAAAATAACTCACTGGATTATATATAATTGGAGCAAAAAATTATGATGCTTCAGGAATTTTCTGGTGATCCAGTGTTTGGGACTCCAAGTTCTCACTGCCCAGGGCCTGGGTTCAATCCCTGATTGGGGAACTAAGACCTCAAAAAAGATATGGTATGGCCAAAAAAATGACACTAGCTACCAAGGATGATAGAATACTTATATTCTGGGTAGTCTATCAATACCAGAAATTGCTTAAATTAGGAGGTAGAGTTACCCAAATTATTATTTATTATGCTTTATAATTTATATATACATTGCACATATTTTATATATATCAAGTGGTATATAAGGGGCTTCCCCTGTGGCTCAGCTGGTAAAGAATCTGCCTGCAATGTGGGAGACCTGTGTTAGATCCCTGAGTTGGGAAGATCCCCTGGAGAAGGAAAAGGCTACCCACTCCAGTATTCTGGCCTGGAGAATTCCATGGACTGTGTAGTCCATGGGGTTGCCAAGAGTCAGACAGGACTGAGCGACTTTCACTTTCACTTAGATATTTAAAGATTTCCCTACGAGGTTTTGATGATCTATTCAGCTGATGAATACTAGTTTTGTGGCCCCTTTACAATCAACAAGTCTTATCCCTAGCAATTTCTCCACCAAAATAAGATCTCTAAAACTTTCATCTTACCAGAGTCCAAATTCGTGATGTACTGAAATCAATGAACCATTCAATAGATGTTTGTTGATTATCTTCTTTGCTCCACAAATACAATTGTTTCCTGAGCTTATATTAAACATGTGTCTTTTGATATAACATAAAAATCTAACATTTCCTTTTAATAAAAAAAAGATTTTGGCATTAGGAATATTCTTTGGAAGATACCTTCGAATACCATGGGATCAAGGACATTAAATGACATGGACTAAAAATGCTCTAGAAGCATATATAGATTCATGTCTTTAAAATAAAACACATGAAAAGCTCTCTCCCAGAGACAGAACCTATTAGGACACCGTGGGAGAAAATTTAGCAGCTTCCACTGGGCACCCATGTCCAACAGCAACCATTCCTTGAAAAGCTAAACCAAGCCCAGAGAGCTCTTGTCATTAATTAACTCTTGAATCTTCCAGGAACCATCCTGCTTTTACATAGAGCTGCAATGAGTCCCATAAAACATCACCTTCATTATGAGACCAGAACTGAATTGTATTTTAAGACAGAAAACACTGCCTAAGCCAGTATAGAATCCAAATTATTTTCACGCCACTGTAGCAAGTATTAAAAAAAAAAAATAGCCGCACCCTTTTGTAATATAGATTTGTGGAATGATGAAAACACTGCTATCATTTATAGTTTCCTTTCAGGAGGGGACGCATTTATAAATGAATGATTCTGTAATAACCCAGTGGCACCTTCATAAATCTCTCCAATGGACGGGACTCTGTAACACATCTGATGAGAAATGTGTTTACTCTTTCAGGATTAAAAATAGAAAAACACAATAGAACAAGTTCATTGGTAGGTTCAGGTGGCCACTTAGTTTATAATAGAATCAGGAAATGAAAGTGCCCTGTGGTTCAGTAAAAAACTCCACTAGAACCCATTTTTAGCTAACACAAGCAAAGCATGTTAGTGAGTTTCCTCAGTTGTCGACATTAAAAAAAATTAACAGTATACCTCCTTTCAATCAGCTAAATATTTATTCACATCTTCAGCTTGTTATTTCTTCATTAGCAGGGTTTCCCCTGCTGCTCAGCAGAATATGTGAGGAACTTAGCAAATGTCAGAAGCACTCAAGTTGAATCAACCAAGGGAAGTGATAAAAAGGTTCATAATCAAGTGGAAGCACAATAGTGGCACATTTCAAGCTGGGAAATAATAGATCAATACACAAGGTTCTTTCCTATGGGATAATACTGCTATTTGTTCTTATTTTGTGATTTGTTTTTACTCATCAAATCACAAGTACAGTGCATTTCTCCATTAACCTTCAATTTGTAAGTGATCATTTGCATTCTAATTCTCAGAACACCACAACAGAGAAGAGAAGATGCAATTTTGTAAGGAAAGCTGAGTCTTGGGAACAAAGGAACGCAAACCAACATAAGCAAAGCATCTGAGGGAAAAAAAAAAAAGATTGCTGGTTAGTGCGTGACTATCTCCTTCTAACAGGCAAATCAAGCCTTATGATGCAGTGTTTGTGAAATGTGAACAAATGTAACAAAAGTCCTCACAGAAAAAAATGTTTAAGTTTCAGTTCAATCAAGCATTAGGAAAGCCTAACATGTCCTTTTGCTTGTTTTGAAGAAAATTATTTATTATCTTGAAGTTGAAGGTGTTTCACATTTAATTTTGTGGGTGGGTAAGAATCTTGGTTTGTGAGAGCTCTCTTGCTATGACTGGTCTAATACAAAAATTTACCAACTGTGTGTTAGTTACAGCACCATTGTCCAATAGTCTTGAAACCAGTTTCCTTACATTATTTCAGATATATATGACAATCTAACAGCTCCCAATTACTTTTTTAAAAAACTCTGATTCATAAACATAAACCATAGATAAATTTGCAAAGACTGCTATTTCTTCACAAAAGATACTGACATGATATGAAAACAGAAATTCAAACCATGTTTCCAAAATCACAAAGAAAAAGTTTCAACATGTAGAAAAATAAATAGACCCACAAACATTTTACAGGGATAGTGAACATCTTCCTAGGTTCTGAAAACCCTGAGCAATTTTCTTTCCAGATATAAACAGACTTTCCTATACTAGAAGGGTGTCATTTGAAAAATAATTATGGGGCTTACCATGAAAAGAAACAAGGGGCTAGTCACTGACGTGCTCTTCAGTGCCAGCTTATGACAGTGACTCTCAGGGGAGAATTGCTCGGCAATGAAGGGCCTGAAAAACCCAAAGCTCAACACATCACTGTTTTAGCAGGACTTTCACGTCTTTAAATCCAGGAAGAAGAAAGGAGAGAGTCAACAGCCAGGGCACAGGTGAAGGTTCCTTTTTATTATTATTATTGGAATATAGATGCTTTACAATATTGTTTAGTTTCTGCTGTACAATGAAATAAATCGGTTATACGTATGCATATAGCCCCTCCCTCTTGGACCTCCCACCTCTCTTCATTCCACCCCTCTAGATCATCACAGGGTGCCAAGCTGAGCTCTCTGTGCGCTACAGCAGCTTCTCACTAGCTATTATACATGGTAGCGTATGTACATCAATGCCACTCTCCCAATTTATCTCACCCACCTCTCACCCCCACTCCATTCACCTGTCTCTGTCTCTATTCCTGTCCTGCAAATAGGTTCATCTGTACCATTTTTCTAGATTCCACACCTCTGCATTAGTATATGGAATCAGGTTACTTTTTAATCCCCAGGGCCCATGTTCATCCACAGCCCTTGCAGGAATTTATTGCTTAGTCACTAAGCCATGTATGACTCTTGGTGACTCCACAGACTGTTGCCTGCCAACCTCCTCTCTCCATGGGATCTCCCAGGCAAGATTACTGGAGTGGGGTGTCATTTCCTTCTCCAAGGGATCTTCCTCATCCAAGGGTTGAACTCACATCTCCTACATTGATAGGTGGATTCTTTCCCACTCACCCATGCACCCAGACCTCCAGTGCTCACCTTTCTCCTCTGGGAGGGCCTAGCACTATCCCAAAGGGCAAAACTTGTAGAAGGCGGATATAAAACAAGGGTAAGTTTCACTGTTTTTGTATTGAAGTATAGTTGACTTCGTATATTAGTTTCATTCATAAACATAGTAATTCAGTATTTTTATTGTTTATACCCCATATAAAGTTCAAGTTCTGCCATCTGAAGCCCCTGTCTGCAGGGAAAGATACATTAAGGCAACTGTTCATGAGGTTGTAATGTAGATTGGGTAGGGGTGGAGGACTGAGTGAAGAGGGAAGGAATGGCTTATTCAATGAAAAGAAAAGGAAAAGAGTAATGCAAGAAGCAGAGTTTCAGTACCCTCTATAGCATAGGGGTTCATTTTGCATACTAAATAAAATAGTAATAGCACTTATGAACAAAACAGTTGCAAAGTTATCTTAGGACAAGGTCAGTGTGTGAGCTTTGTTGTGGAGGAGGGCTGCAGGCAAGATGAAAGGCTTCCCTGGTGGCTCAGCTGTGAAGAATACACCTTCCAATGCAGGAGATGCAGGTTCAATCCCTGGGTCAGGAAGATCCCTGGAGAAGGAAATGGCCACCCACTCCAATATTCTTGACTGAAAAATCCCATGGACAGAGGAGCCTGGTGGGCTATGGTCCATAGGGTCACAAAGAGTCAGACAACAACAAGGTAAGATGAGACACTGCTTAGTTTAACCTCATTCTTTCCATTCAAACTTTCAGTTCTTGCCCAGTGTTCCCTAAGGAAAGTAAAGGTGCTTCCCTGGTCTCCAGCATCCAAAGAGATCTGCCTTCAGATGATTTTGTGAATGACTTTGTAGAGTAAGCTGGTTTCTTTTCTCAAAGGAGGTCTCTTTCAAGCTGGCTGAGAGTTTTTTGGTTTTGTTTTTTTTTTTTTACTTTATATGAAAATTCTACAGAGAGCCTGATGGCGCAGAATGGAGTCCAGAAATCATCTGCAATACTCCACTGCAACACAGACTTTATTTTATGCCTCTTTTGAAATAAATCTTTTTTTAAATATATTTTTGAGGTCTGAAGGCACATAAAAGGGAGCTATTAAGGAGAGCCACGGGGTGTCTGTGATGGGAAGGGCTGATTATCCCTGACAGCCTCCGACTCTGGAATTCATGGAAAGGCAAACCACAAATATTTCAGTGGAGGCTAACAAGCAGACACATTTTATGCCATGTTCCCCCTCTCCCCTTTCCCTCCTCATTCTTCTTCCCTAAAACGGTACATCTGCTACAGAGGTGTTCTTACCAGCGGACTTATGTCATCTGAAACCACACAATATCAGACTTATCAGCATCTTCTTAAAAGATCAGCTTGCTTAGTCTTAGAGCAGCTTCCTAATCAGAATGGGCTATATTTATTTACGGATTTCCTTGAGTTGCATTATGAAGCATTATTCTGTTAGGATACTCTGGGAAAAGCTCCATGCCTTCCAAACACATAATTTCAGGAAGGTCCTCGGCAAAACCTTGAAATGAATTTGAATCTTATCCTTCCATCAGATTTCTCTCTGTGACCTTACACCCAGATTCTGTGAATAGAACATTGTCCTGCCAGGGCAGAGGCTCAATAACTGGGCATTTTCTGGGTCCCTGAATTTGTACAATGAGATATCAACTCCAATCTGCGAGCACAATGCTCCAGTGACTGCCAGGAATGGCTGCAATATTGATGCCTTTCAGTGAAGATCACATCATACACCCAGCAGAGCTCAATAAAATGATACTGTAGTTAACAAGTTTTATAACACGAAGTTACTTAAAACATGGAACTAATCAGGGGGAAGCCTGTTTATGCATGTCACCACCACATTTAATTGTCAATAAATAAACAAAGGTTTGCTTCACCTATTGTCATGTATATCAAGTCAGTCATTAATCTAAACTAATGAAGCTTAAGATATATGACAGACAGTTTTTATGGAGCGCTTTCTTAATGATATGTTTGCTTTTCATTTCAATGCCAAAAGCCCATTATCAAGAAAGCAGCACATTATGGTCTATACACATTGAAATCTACAGCAGGATTCTTTGTTCGGGGCTCACAACAAGCAGTGCCTGCACTTACACAGTGAAAAGCATTACTCAGAGATGAAAACGGGAGGTGGGGACGATGCATCTGATTCTCCTGCTCTGTTGTGGGCCCCCCACCCCTACCCCGCCCCTGGATTTTTAAGCTCACCTGGAAAGAGAAAGGAAACTCAATCCAGCCTAATTCATGCACACATCCATCTTGAAAAACGTGAATGAATAGCTATCATAAGCACAATGGGTCCTAATCACTAAAGAACACCCTAAATCTCCCAAGAACACAAACCCAAGATGCCATGCTGCAGAGACCTAGCAGATAATAGGAGGCATCATACAATTATTTCAGCATTCACATTCATCCTAGAGCTTTGATGGTTTCCAAAGATGTAGTAATTATTTCTTATTCCACTTCACGTTTGGAGGAAAATCTCATGCATGAATGAATATCTATCAAACCATATTGATTCCTATACCTAGTGAAGTGACACAGTCGAAATAGTTCACTCTTTGGACTGGAGCCACCAAGAGACCATTTCCGGTTCTAAGAACCCAATGATAGGCTCCATCATGTCACACTTTGCTTTATTTAAATCTGGAGAAATATGCCTTAAATGGGATCAGATTATAGGAGGACACAATACATCTCTGTGCATGTCAGGACAAAGAGCTATCATGCATTGCCGGGAGTCTGGATTGTTTTGCTCCTCAAAGTAGGATGTATTTCTAGCACCTTCCACTGCTCCTGGTCAATGGAAGGTGCCTGTGTGCTTAGTCACTCAGTCGTGTCCAACTGTTTGCGACCCTATAAGACCCTGCCAGACTCCTCTGTCCATGGAATTTTCCAGGCACGAGTACTGGAGTGGGTTACCATGCCCTCCTCCAGGGGATCTTCCTGATCCATGGATCAAATCCTAGTCTCCTGCATTGCAGGCAGATTCCTTACCATCTGAGCCAGCAGGGAAACCCTGACTGAAGTGGGCTTTTGTGAAACTCCTACATGCTAATGCTGCCCCGTACAACCTTGCGAGTACTCTTCTCTTCAGAATCAGAATAATGGGATTTTTACTCTGTCCTCGGGAACAAAATAACACCTAAACATGAAATGCTACCAAGGAGTAGGTGTATTTCAGCTGTTTCAATATCTCTATTCAGAAGTATTTTATTCTTTAGTCTTTTATGGAAATGTATGAATTCACCATCTACAAAACAGTACTACTGGTATCTTTATTCTATCTTTGATACATAGAATTTAAACTGTTTTTAAAATCATCTTTACTTTGTCTGACAACTTTCTCCCTTCAGCTTTATTTTCCAGCCTCCATGAGATAGTAGGAAGAAACCTCCCTACTTTACCGAAACATTTACATACAATCTTGAAGTAAACAAGAAGGTCACAAGAATCTATTTCCATTAGTGCAAGAAACAAAGAAGGGCTTTCAACCTAGAAATGTCAGGCACCATTACTTTCTGTACTGTATGAAAATGCTGCATCTGTTGATGTCCAAGATAGCAATATGTCATCTACATATGAACATTGATGACTGTGGGACGCTTCACAGACTCCTGGCAGGCCACAGATAGTAATTGTTTTCCTAAATGGCCAGCATAAAAACCGGTGCAAGATGGACTTTTTGCAACAAAAAAATCATCTAAACTAACTTAAAAAAATTTACCAGTAAGCTTGCATGTATCTTTAGTATTTTTTGCAGAGCCTGTGATAAGCCAAGGATTACTTAATTTCAATAATGGCAAATTGCATCATGATGGATTTCAGTGCAGGGGTGTGTGTTTGTGGGTGTGTGTGTGTTATAACATATACTTTATGTTTTTACATGACCACAGATATATGCAGCATAATAAAAGTGTCCAGATATAAGGCTAAATCCTTGTTGGTTATCATAGCAGGAATCCTCTTTATAAAAATGAATCTATAGAGAATGAGAACTAGTAATACAAAAATACACACTGAAAAGTTTAAAGATCATATTTTCAGCTATCTTCCAGATAGCCTGTTGGTAATTTCAGCTTCTAGAACATCTATTACATAAGCAGCATATTAGCTGCATCTGAATAAAAGACAGACATAAGGTATTTTCAAGCATCACTAATAAACACAAAGAAGCAATTTAAGCAATAAACTTGTCTTTGGGTTTTACCAAGATTTCTAAATGAATATGAAAAGTACTGTCCAATATCTAAGGAATCAGAGATACAAGGCAATCTTTTCTCAAAAATCCGGATCTCAGTCATAAAAACAAAATCGTACCAACTCCATCTCCAGAGTTGGATGTCTAGCTGGATCCAGAGGTAGTTCAAGTTCAGGACTCTCTCTCTGCTTATTGTCTCTCCTGGCAATTCATCATGCATCTCCTGAAATTCTCCAATGCAGGCCTATATCTCTCACACAGGGCACGTGTCTTCCAGCAACTTCTGGCCAAGAAGCATTAGTAGTCTTTAATTGGCTCCAATTTAAAAAAAAAAAAAAAAAAGGAAGAAAACTGATTTAGGTCAATTTGGGTCATATATGCCTATTTCCAAACCAATGCTTGTAGCTTTGGGACTAGGTTGCCCCAATCTGCCTATATTCACCCAGTCACCATGGCTGGAAGAAAAGGGTCTGTAAAAGGATTCACTGAATCTCATGGTAAAGAATTCAGGGAAGACATCTCCCTCGCGAGAGGGTGAGGGCTATTATCAAAGGCTGGGAGGGGGGCTGCAAGCCTAATAACATATTTCAATAGACAAATACATTCCTGCCAACTTCAACTCATCAAAGGAAATGTTCATACAGTATACCAAATTACATTTCCTTCCAATTAGTCAGGTTTTTAAGAAAGTAAAGAAATTGGACAATATCTAAAATTCATTGAACACAAATTAGCCTTGCCCAGGCAACTTTCATAGGACCAGTTTTCACGGAGTCCAATTTAAACTGAGTCTGATCATAATTATCTGGTCTAGAAAAATATAAATCTCATATCTGCCCTGCTCCTAATCTTATTTACTTCAATTTTCTTCTTTATCAATCTATTTCAACAAATCTCATTCTCACAGTTACCCTGAAAGTGTAAAAACCATAGATGCATTAGATACTCTATATGATATTTCATAGACATTACTAATAAATGTGCCTATTTTGAAAAAAAAATAAACTATGATTTCAGGGATGTTTACTCCCATTTGTTGCAAACACATTTGATGACTATAATTGCCACCATGGCCATAAATCATAATCATAAAATGATTGTTTATAGCTGTGAAATTCATCCTCTTCAACTGAATTGTAGATTTTTCATTTTAAATATACTCTCCACTGATAAATTTTCCAACACAGTTGTGACCAAAGAGTCAATAGGTCTTATTATTTTGCAGGTGAAAAAGATGATGAGATAAAAATAAGTGTGCTAAGAAAAAAGAAATACAGTATTGATGGACACATTGCTAAGTGAAAGATTAAATTCAGTTCCTGTTTAGAAGTGTCAACCAACAAGACTCAGAACTAGCAGGCATTGGTTAAACACCTTCCTAAAACAAATAAAAGGCAAAACAAGAAAGCCACATTTTATTTTGCAGATTTTTTTTTAGATTTACTCACTGTATCAAGGGAGTTTTTTAAATTACTGTTTTGAATAGTAAGTGGTAATCTGCACTCATCTNCTCCTGGTCAATGGAAGGTGCCTGTGTGCTGAGTCACTCAGTCGTGTCCAACTGTTTGCGACCCTATAAGACCCTGCCAGACTCCTCTGTCCATGGAATTTTCCAGGCACGAGTACTGGAGTGGGTTACCATGCCCTCCTCCAGGGGATCTTCCTGATCCATGGATCAAATCCTAGTCTCCTGCATTGCAGGCAGATTCCTTACCATCTGAGCCAGCAGGGAAACCCTGACTGAAGTGGGCTTTTGTGAAACTCCTACATGCTAATGCTGCCCCGTACAACCTTGCGAGTACTCTTCTCTTCAGAATCAGAATAATGGGATTTTTACTCTGTCCTCGGGAACAAAATAACACCTAAACATGAAATGCTACCAAGGAGTAGGTGTATTTCAGCTGTTTCAATATCTCTATTCAGAAGTATTTTATTCTTTAGTCTTTTATGGAAATGTATGAATTCACCATCTACAAAACAGTACTACTGGTATCTTTATTCTATCTTTGATACATAGAATTTAAACTGTTTTTAAAATCATCTTTACTTTGTCTGACAACTTTCTCCCTTCAGCTTTATTTTCCAGCCTCCATGAGATAGTAGGAAGAAACCTCCCTACTTTACCGAAACATTTACATACAATCTTGAAGTAAACAAGAAGGTCACAAGAATCTATTTCCATTAGTGCAAGAAACAAAGAAGGGCTTTCAACCTAGAAATGTCAGGCACCATTACTTTCTGTACTGTATGAAAATGCTGCATCTGTTGATGTCCAAGATAGCAATATGTCATCTACATATGAACATTGATGACTGTGGGACGCTTCACAGACTCCTGGCAGGCCACAGATAGTAATTGTTTTCCTAAATGGCCAGCATAAAAACCGGTGCAAGATGGACTTTTTGCAACAAAAAAATCATCTAAACTAACTTAAAAAAATTTACCAGTAAGCTTGCATGTATCTTTAGTATTTTTTGCAGAGCCTGTGATAAGCCAAGGATTACTTAATTTCAATAATGGCAAATTGCATCATGATGGATTTCAGTGCAGGGGTGTGTGTTTGTGGGTGTGTGTGTGTTATAACATATACTTTATGTTTTTACATGACCACAGATATATGCAGCATAATAAAAGTGTCCAGATATAAGGCTAAATCCTTGTTGGTTATCATAGCAGGAATCCTCTTTATAAAAATGAATCTATAGAGAATGAGAACTAGTAATACAAAAATACACACTGAAAAGTTTAAAGATCATATTTTCAGCTATCTTCCAGATAGCCTGTTGGTAATTTCAGCTTCTAGAACATCTATTACATAAGCAGCATATTAGCTGCATCTGAATAAAAGACAGACATAAGGTATTTTCAAGCATCACTAATAAACACAAAGAAGCAATTTAAGCAATAAACTTGTCTTTGGGTTTTACCAAGATTTCTAAATGAATATGAAAAGTACTGTCCAATATCTAAGGAATCAGAGATACAAGGCAATCTTTTCTCAAAAATCCGGATCTCAGTCATAAAAACAAAATCGTACCAACTCCATCTCCAGAGTTGGATGTCTAGCTGGATCCAGAGGTAGTTCAAGTTCAGGACTCTCTCTCTGCTTATTGTCTCTCCTGGCAATTCATCATGCATCTCCTGAAATTCTCCAATGCAGGCCTATATCTCTCACACAGGGCACGTGTCTTCCAGCAACTTCTGGCCAAGAAGCATTAGTAGTCTTTAATTGGCTCCAATTTAAAAAAAAAAAAAAAAAAGGAAGAAAACTGATTTAGGTCAATTTGGGTCATATATGCCTATTTCCAAACCAATGCTTGTAGCTTTGGGACTAGGTTGCCCCAATCTGCCTATATTCACCCAGTCACCATGGCTGGAAGAAAAGGGTCTGTAAAAGGATTCACTGAATCTCATGGTAAAGAATTCAGGGAAGACATCTCCCTCGCGAGAGGGTGAGGGCTATTATCAAAGGCTGGGAGGGGGGCTGCAAGCCTAATAACATATTTCAATAGACAAATACATTCCTGCCAACTTCAACTCATCAAAGGAAATGTTCATACAGTATACCAAATTACATTTCCTTCCAATTAGTCAGGTTTTTAAGAAAGTAAAGAAATTGGACAATATCTAAAATTCATTGAACACAAATTAGCCTTGCCCAGGCAACTTTCATAGGACCAGTTTTCACGGAGTCCAATTTAAACTGAGTCTGATCATAATTATCTGGTCTAGAAAAATATAAATCTCATATCTGCCCTGCTCCTAATCTTATTTACTTCAATTTTCTTCTTTATCAATCTATTTCAACAAATCTCATTCTCACAGTTACCCTGAAAGTGTAAAAACCATAGATGCATTAGATACTCTATATGATATTTCATAGACATTACTAATAAATGTGCCTATTTTGAAAAAAAATAAACTATGATTTCAGGGATGTTTACTCCCATTTGTTGCAAACACATTTGATGACTATAATTGCCACCATGGCCATAAATCATAATCATAAAATGATTGTTTATAGCTGTGAAATTCATCCTCTTCAACTGAATTGTAGATTTTTCATTTTAAATATACTCTCCACTGATAAATTTTCCAACACAGTTGTGACCAAAGAGTCAATAGGTCTTATTATTTTGCAGGTGAAAAAGATGATGAGATAAAAATAAGTGTGCTAAGAAAAAAGAAATACAGTATTGATGGACACATTGCTAAGTGAAAGATTAAATTCAGTTCCTGTTTAGAAGTGTCAACCAACAAGACTCAGAACTAGCAGGCATTGGTTAAACACCTTCCTAAAACAAATAAAAGGCAAAACAAGAAAGCCACATTTTATTTTGCAGATTTTTTTTTAGATTTACTCACTGTATCAAGGGAGTTTTTTAAATTACTGTTTTGAATAGTAAGTGGTAATCTGCACTCATCTTTGACCTTAATCTTCTGATTTTCTCAGAGATGAGCAGAGCTAGTTAGGAACATCTGTGAACAGAGAAGCAGGGGAAACCTCCCTTTCAACAGTGAATGCCAACCCTTCTCCTGGAACAACCGTATCTCAGGATGAAGATCATGTGAGAGACCCAGCAGGTGTGACTCTTCCTCCTGATCAACTCACTTTGTTTTTCTATTTTTATGCTCTCGTAAACACTGCATAATTAACTTCCCTAACGGTTCTAAAACTACTAGGTAAATATACGTAATGAACTCTTATCCATGTGGGTCGAGAGGAAATATGATGACTATCAAATTCGTTCCTAAGAAAGGCATCACAACTAACAGGCTATCGGCAAGAATATCAGTCTCCCACACTGCACCACCTGCTCTGGCCTTTCAAAGGAATGACAGAGATGGAGGAGCAGCCAGCTGCTGCAGGCAGCCCTGAGAAGTCCAGAGGCAGTCCCTACCCAGTGCAAAGGTCATGACAAATGTGACCGTGACCCCAAGCCTACCCGGTCCTGTTGTAGTGGAAGCAGATGGATAGGATCAAACCAGATCTTGGGTCAACCAGCAAATATTTTCTGAACACCTGCCATGTGCCAGAACTGACCTAGGTACTTTCATGGAAATTGCTGCAAAACCCTCCAAAGGCATTCCATCTCATTTAAAGCGAAGGTCAAAAAAATTTCAGAAATAATAATAGAGTGAAGGCCAAACTGTGTTTTTGGTAACATTTTACTTTATATTGGTGTATGTGAAGTGAAGTGAAGTCGCTCAGTCATGTCCGACTCTTTGTGACCCCATGGACTGTAGCCTACCAGGCTCCTCCCTCCATGGGATTACCAGGCTCCTCCGTCCATGAGATTTTCCAGGCAAGAGTACTGGAGTGGGTTGCCGTTTCCTTCTCCAGGGGATCTTCCCAACTCAGGGATCGAACCCGGGTCTCCCTCATTCCAGGCAGACGCTTTAACCTCTGAGCCACCAGGGAAGCCCCTTATATTCTGATAGTTTGGGGAGTACAGCAAAGTGATTCAGTTATGCATATCAATGTATCTATTATGTTTTTAATCTTTCGATCACACGGCATGGCATGTGGGATCTTAGTTCCCTGACCAGGGATTGAACCCACAGCCCCTGCATTGGAAGGCAAAGTCTTAACCATTGGACCACCAGGGAATTCCCCATGTATCTATTCTTCTTCAAATTTTTTTTCCCACTTAGGTTGTTACACAACATTGAGCAGAGTTCCCAGTGCAATACAGTAGGTCCTCACTGGTTATCTATTTTAAATATAGCAGTGTGTACATATCCATCCCAAACTCCCTAACTATCCTTTTAGGGACCTAAGAGGGTCCCCAGGATCTTCCTTCCATCTCACTCCCTTCCAGCTACAAAGAAGTCCTTCCTGTTTGCCCCATGCACCATAAATGCTTCCATCTTGGAACCTTGGGACACATGGTTCCCTCTACTTAGAAAGCTCTCACCCTTATATGTACATGGCTTGGCCCCTCCTTTCTTCCCTTCTAGTCTTTCCTGACTCCAACCTTAGTGACATCTTCCTCTCATATTTCTAAATGTGTAGCCCACAATGCACTTCCTAATCCCCTTCTCCATTGTATTTTCTTCCTTAGTGCTTGTCAGTCTTTTACATAGTAAATATTCTACCCATTGTGGTCTGTGTCTATCATTAGATGACAAACTTTAGGCAATTGGAGATCCTGGTTTGTTTTGTTCATTGCCAGCTTCCAAAAGAGTGTCTTGCAGATAATAGTAACTCAATAAATATTTTTAATTAATAAAGTTTTGTTTCATAACGAGTCTATGAGATGCTATATTTTCTTCGTGCTAATGAATAAAAGAGGCAGAGAGGTTAATCTAAGACACTGCTGCTGCTACTGCTAAGTCACTTCAGTCGTGTCTGATTCTGTGCAACCCCATAGACGGCAGCCCACTAGGCTCCCCCATCCCTGGGATTCTCCAGGCAAGAACACTAGAGTGGGTTGCCGTTTCCTTTTCCAGTGCATGAAAGTAAAAGGTGAAAGTGAGGTCGTTCAGTCGTGTCCAACTCTTAGCGACCCCATGGACTGCAGCCTACCAAGCTCCTCTGTCCATAGGATTTTCCAGGCAAGAGTACCGGAGTGGGGTGCCATTGCCTTCTCCAATTTAAGACACTAGAATCTATAAATTGAAAAGCTTTTTTTTTTAATCTCTAGGTTTCTAGTCTTGACTCATTCTTCTCTGGCACCACTACCTGGGAGACACAACAAAATGTCAAGGTGGGGTGAAGGGTAGAGGGAATAGATGCTAGAACTGGACATCAGAGAAGTATCCATGTCCTAAGGAGTAGGTGGGACTTCCCGAGTGGCCCAGATGGTAAAGAATCTGCCCACAATGCAGAAGACCTGGGTTTGATCCCTGGGTCAGGAAGATCCCCTGAAGAAGGGAATGGCCATCCACTCCAGTAGCCTTGCCTGGAGAATTCCATGGACAGAGGAGCCTGGTGGGCTACAGTCCATGGGGTTGCAAACAGTTGGACATGAAGAGTTACTAATACACACAAACACACACACACACAAAAGGAGGTAGTTTCCAAGGAATACCCATCATGTGACAAGATGGATGAGTGAAGCTCAGAGCCTGTGCTTACTGGCAAGTGGCCGAAAAGTGTTTAGGGTTGCTATTTTATAAATTCAAAATATTTTTTAAATTTTCTGGGGTTTTTTTTTTTTTTTTTTTTTTTTGGTAATAGCACTGGAAGTATTGCAATTGTTGTGTTTTTTCTTTTTTTTCTTAATGGCTGCAGTGTGTCTTCATTGCTCCATGGGCTTTTCTCTAGTTGCAAAGAGCAGGGGCTACTCTCTAGTGACAAGCACGGGCTTCTCATTGCTGTGGCTTCTCTTGTTGCCGAGCTCAGGCTCTAGGCATGTGGGCTCATTAGTGGCATCTCCCCGGCTTTAGAGCACAGGCTCAGTAGTTGTGGCCCATAGGCATAGCTGCTCCATGACATGTGGGATCTTCCCAGATCAGGGATCAAACTCATGTCTCCTGCATTAGCCAGCAGATACTTTAGCACTGAGCCACCAGGGAAGTCCTAAAAATATTTTTAAATTATAAGTATGCCCTTCTCTGATTAGTAAGTAACTACTTATCATCCAGGATTGTTCTAATGAAAAAGAAACTGCTTGCCTCTGATCTAACTTGTGTAGCATAAACTCCATCATAGTATGAAATGAATGCTTGTTTGAGTGACATACTGGTTGCATTAGAATTCTTATTTTCCTGGCACATTACTCTCCTTTGAGTTTCATACCAATTGAATAATTCCATTGGCAGGATGGGGGAGAGAGAAAGCTGAAATGAATAAGATATTAAATCTCACATACGTGGCAGGTTTTTTAATTTAATATTATCTTCTAGATCTTACACAACAGATTCATGCAGACACTAATTGGGACTTAATCACATTCTTACTGTGTATTTAATCTTTGTAGAGACACACTCCACTCAAACAGGTGGACCCCGTTTTGGGGGGGTTTTTTTTTCAGCAAAGCAAGCTTATTTGGTTTAACAGAATCAACTTGCTTTTTTCTAGTCCCTAAAAAAGTACTTCTCCCTGGGTTGTTTTTTGGGACTAATGAATCAAGATTCTTTTGCTTGAAAGTGGCAGAAACCCAATCAAAGTCAGCTTGAGCAAAATAGGACTTTACTGGCAGACATGTAGCAATAAAAAGATCGGAGCATAGTCACGGCTTAGGTATAAGTGGAAAGAGAAATCTGTACCCTCCGGGGACTCCATCATAGTCTGTGCTTCTCTCCACCGGGATGTGTGACTCTTTCTGGTCTGTTTCTTCCACGTATTGAAAATATATTGGGATTGTCACATATACACTACTGATACTATGTTTAAGATGGTTACTGATGCTGAAGTTGAAGTTCAATACTGTGGCCACCTGTTGCAAAGAGCTGACTCTTTGGAAAAGACCCTGGGTGCTGGGAAAGATTGAGGGCAGGAAGAGAAGGGGATGACAGAGGATAAGATGGTTAGATAGCATTACCAACTCAATGGACATGAATCTGAGCAAACTCTGGGAGACTGTGAAGGGCAGAGGAACCTGCTGTACTGCAGTCCATGGGATCGTGAAGATTTAGACACAACTTAGCAACTGAACAGCAGTAATAAAATAGATAACTAATGAGGATAGACTGCATAGCAAAGAGAACTCTAAATTAATGCACTGTGGTGACCTGAATGGGAAGGAAATCCAAAACAGAGGGGATATATGTATGTGCTAAGTCATTCCAGTCATGTCCGACTCTTTTGTGACTCCATGAATTGTAGCCAGCCAGACTCCTCTGTCCGTGGGAGTCTTCAGGCAAGAATACTAGAGTGGGCTGCCATGGCCTCCTCCAGGGGATCTTCCCAACCCATGGATTGAACCTGTGTCTCTTGGGTCTGCTACACTGGCAGATGGGTTCTTTACCACTAGCACCACATGTATACGTATGGGTTATTCATTTTGCTGTATGGTAGAAACTAACACAACATTGTAAAACAACTATAAGTTCAGCTCAGTCACTCAGTCAAGTCCGACTCTTTGAGACCCCATGTACTATAGCACTCCAGGCTTCCCTGTCCATCACCAACTCCTGGAGCTTGCTCAAACTCACGTCCATCAAGTCAGTGATGCCTTCCAACCATCTCATCCTTTTTCTTCCCCAAGCAACTATACTCCAAATCAAAATTATTAAAAAAAAATTACAGCCTCCAGCTGCTTCTGTCCCTGGCATCTCAAAGCTTCACCACTATCTGGGCACTCCATATTTTCCCTGTTTCTGTTTGCAAAACTTCCAAGGGAAGATTCTGATTGGGCTAGTTAGGAAGCCCACTCCTGGGTTTCCATCATCTGTGACCATAGCAGAATCAATAATGAAGTGGCCTCACCATTCAGACTCCACGATTGGGGCATGTAAGGGGGGCATTTCCTACAGGAAGGATGATGCCACTGTCTTAGACACCAGGAAAGAGAGGAAGGGCAGGAAAACTGGCTTGAGGACAAAGCCATGCATGTCACCAACACAGGCCCAGTCTCTCTCTCTCCTTAAACTTTCCCTGCAAATTTCCTATGCCTGGTCGCTTCAGTCATGTCCAACTCTTTGTGACCCTATGGACTGTAGCCCACCAAGCTCCTCTGTCCATGGGATTCTCCAAGCAAGAATACTGGAGTGGGTTGCCATGCCCTCCTCCAGGGGAACCTTCCCAACCCAGGGATCAAATCTGCGTCTCTTGTGTCTCCTCCATTGCAGTTAGATTCTTTACCTACTGAGCCACCTGGGAAGCCCAACTTCCTGCAAATTTCCTAAAGGGTGGCAAATTACATTCTGTTAAAGTACCAGAAAAAAGGCTTTCATAGAGGATGGGGTACAGCCCAGTGCCATCCATCAGTGGAGTTCCTGTGAAGATCATCAACAGCTGGTATTTAAACATGTCAATTTTACTTAGAACCCTTTTTGTCCATTTTTGCCAGCACTTCCCACAGGTAAACTAGAATATAGTACATATGACAGGATCTAAACCCTTACACGGAGAAGGCAATGGCACCCCACTCCAGTACTCTTGCCTGGAAAATCCCATGGATGGAGGAGCCTGTAGGCTGCAGTCCATGGGGTCGCTAAGAGTAAGACACGACTGAGAGACTTCACTTTCACTTCTCACTTTCATGCACTGGAGAAGGAAATGGCAACCCACTCCAGTGTTCTTGCCTGGAGAATCCCAGGGATGGGGGAGCCTAGTGGGCTCCTGTCTATGGGGTCGCACAGAGTCGGACACGACTGAAGCGACTTAGCAGCAGCAGCAGCAGCAAACCCTTACAGAAGTGAGCTTTTATGCGACTATTCCACCAGGAGGTTTATATCCATGTGCTCACTTGTGCCCTGTGCTTCTCTGTACACTCTTAAGCAGATGCAGACCTTCTGATGTCTCACATTGCAAGATGTCTGTATCTTTGGGTCATGTTCTCATGTCTCTGGAGTACCTGTGGGAGGCTGAGTCACCACTGCTGAGGATGATAATCATGACACGAATATCCCAGGCTTCTGAAGACTGGCCCTTGCCCTAGCATCATCATCCTTATCTGGATGTATTTGATCCAGGCAAACTGAGGAGACATGCAGAGTTATATTATCTTTCACCAGAAATAAGTCACAAAGTAAACTATGTTCACATGTACTTACACACATACAGACACATACTTAGACACACGCACATTTACATCTCTCTGTGGCTCACAGGAACTACATTAAGGACTTTCAGATCAGCTTGGAAGAAAATTACTGTTTCTAAACAGAAGCTTTGAGAAATTTTCTTCCAATTAAAAAAAAAGTCTAAGAGCATGCTCGCTTCTGATAAAGCTGGGTTGATTCTATTCAATGACACGATTCACCTCATCCCACTATATAGGGGAAAAGCAGGAGCCCAACAATAGCTGCAGATTTATAGAAGACGGTGTAACACACCAACTGAAAAATTGCTGTCCTACAGATGACGACTCCAGAATATAGTAACTTTCCGAATAATAGGAACAGGACAAAGCAAGGAAAATTCCATCTGTTAATCAATACCAAAGCATGCATTCCATTTCCAACTCAACCATAGAAATTCCTCTTAAGAGAATACACGGACATAGCCACAGTCATTGCTGACTCCTTCCTTATTCACTATTCAGAATTCATTATTTGTCATTCATTAACCTCAGGATGTAACACATTTGCTGGGAACTGTACAAAAGAAAGTCTGACACAGTTCCCACACCTGGGATTACAACCAAAAAGCAATACTGAGGAGACAGTGAGACAAAAAAAAAAAAAAAAAAGGTAGACAATGGCACATGGAGGAACAACAGAACAACTCTGGTAGTGCTTAAGACGTCATGCTTCCATGCCTCCACACTTTGCAGTGGGCCCAGGTATGAACCCTGGTTGGGGAACTAAGATCCCACATGCCTGTCAGTGCAGAAAAAAAAAAAAAA
>SJYA01002114.1:889873-970607 GCA_006410615.1 Neotragus moschatus | reverse complement strand
ACTCATGCCTGGCTCATGGAATCTGAAAAGTGGGAATGTGGGGCACATAATGAGATCAGTCAGTTCAGTTCAGTCAGTCAGTCATGTCCTACTCTTTGCGACCCCATGGACTGCAGCATAATGAAATAATATATGTTAAAATCCTTTGAAAAGTATAAAATGCCATGGAAATGACACAGGTGATGATGATGATGATGCAATCATGGCCTATTGGTGAAAAGACACCAGAGTCTCCTTAAATAAAGGAAAATCATGTCTGTCTACTAAGTACAGAAAAGGGACCACTTATTCTCCTAATTTATTTAGATTTGCAGATAGGTAGTGAAGACCTTCTATAGAAAGTCAACTTTTCAGATTCAAATCAGTTGACATAGGATGATGTGAAATGCTTTGTTTGAGTGAGAGACAGATTTTTTTAAAAATGCACTTCTTAGTATAGAGAAGCATTAATTAGAATGATCCGATTTAACAATTTTATACGCAGAAGATGTCAGAATGAAGACATCCTGTTTGCTAACAACTCTCCACTTCCAGACAACCAAAGAACAAGCTGGCTGGCATCACTTAAATCTCATGAGGCTGCGCCATGAAAACTGGCAAATCGGTTTGATGATTAGAAATGAAAGGGGATTAATAAGGAGAAAATCATGGAACAATAATTTTGAGAGGATGAGTTCCAGTGGAAAAAAACAGAAAAGAACCTAGAGTGACATTATTGTCATTGCCCATTTGTGCATGAACTTGATCTTGGGTCTTCAGACTGTTCTTTCTTCAACTGAGCTACGTATGCCGTTGTTTTGACAGGTGTTGTCAAAATGTTTTACCATGTTTTCCATATGCCATCAAAAAGAATGGTTATTGTGGAACACAGAAAGACACGAAAACAAAGGAAGAGTTTTGGGTTGGATATTAGTGGATCAAATATTTCCGGTTGGATGAATGACTACAACAGCATGTTTTCAGTGAAAGCAAAAATAAAAAGCATTTTGCAACATAAGGAAGATGCTCATAAAAGGCTGATACTGGGATAGGTTTTGTTACTATTGTTGTTGTTGCTACTGTTCAGTTGCTAAGTCGTGTCCAACTCTCCTGGACCCCATGAATTGCAGCATACCAGGGTTCCCTGGTGTCTCAGATGGTAACCAATCTGCCTGCAATGCAGGACACCCAGGTTTGATCCCTGCATCGAGAAGACACCCTGGAGAAGGGAATGGCTACCCACTCCAGTATTCTTGCCTAGGAAATCCCATGGACAGAGAAGCCTGAGGGGCTACAGTCCATGGGATTGCAAACAGTCAGACACAGCTGAGAGATTAATACTTTCGCTTTGTTACTGAGGAACCTCCAAAAAGATGGCTAATCACACACCAAGTAAGTGACCAAGGGCAGCAAACATGATCCAAACCCTTCAGATAAAGAAAAGAAGTTTCTGTGTAATAACAGGCTGAGGAGGTCTAATCGTGCACTCTCCAGAGTTATCAATAAGAGACCGAGTCTTTTAATTGTCAGCTCTTTTCCTCTTGGGGAAAAAATGGTGTTCTCACAATCAATAGTGGATTAGATCTGGTAAAAATGCAATTGGAGATCACTGGGGAGGAGGGTGTGCAGCATGTAAAAGTGCAGATGTGCAGAGAGAAGGCCAAGGCAGGTGGGCAGAAGCTGCAGGGAGTGAATGAGCAAAGGTCCAAACATCCATCCAGGCGGGATCACATGGGCGTTGATCTAATCCCACGGGAGCTGCTCTTCTAACCATGGGATGTTGCCAGAGGAAACCAGGGCTCGGGTGGAGACAGAGGGAACAGACTTACACGCTCACAGCTCACTCTGGCTGCAGTGTGGAGAAGAGGCCCCCACGGGGCCCCAGTGACTGGAGGATGGAAGTCAGCCACAGTGCCCCAGGCCAGCAATGGGAGAGTTATGACGGGAGGTGAACAGAGGCAGATAGTGTTGGCAGCTATTTCAAAGCATTTTCATAAGTATGTGTAATAGAGCTCTTTAAACTTGTCTTGACCCAGTTTTGAGATCCTGACTAGGGGCTGGTTGGTTCTCCTCCTTGAGCAATGGGTCAAGCCCACATTCTCAACCTCTTTGCTCATCCAGCCCTGTCACTCGGAGACATCAGTACCCCTACCTTCATCCCCTAAACAGGTACAGAGGACCATGGGCAGCCCAAGTCTCCAGTGAAAGTGAAAGTGTTAGTCATTCAGTCGTGTCTGACTCTTTGCAACCCTGTGGACTGAAGTCCGTGGAATTTTCCAGGCCCCAGAGCTGGCTGAAATGATTCAAGCCATCCAGTCCTAAGTCTGCTAACCCTGCCTTGCCTGCTTCTTTTTTGGGGGGGGAGAGGCAGGGGATGGAGGGGGTTCTTCATTTTGGCTGCACCACATGGCATGTGGGATCTTAGTTCCCCGATCAGCGGTCGAACGCCCTGCACTGGAAGCACAGAGCCTTAACCACTAGACTGCCAGAGAAGTCCCCCTTTTCTGTTTCTTGCTGCGGAGACTACAGTAAAGATTCTTGCTCCCTCACCCCACCAGTCCCCTGGCTCCCTCTGCCTCTCAGTGCCTCCCCCATGGGGCCCCCCACCTGATAAAGCTGCATTCACCCAGGGAACCCTGAGCACAGCAAACTAACACTCTTTGTAACGTCCCCACTCCCCAGGTGCATCTGGCTTCACCATACCTCATTCAAGGTAAAACAGTAGAGCCCTTTTAAATCCAAAAGGTAAATCTGAATTTAGGCAATCTCAGTTAGTCAAAATATTAGATGATGGGGGAGAAGGAGAGTAGAAATCCAAATGTTGCTCAAGCATTTAGTGATTCCGAGACCAAACTAACTGAAAACTCATAAAAGGAGAACAATCACAAAAAAGAAAAACCCAGCTACAATGTCTTTTCCTACCAAATTTGCTGGCAATAACAGAAGTACTTGATCTGATTCTTATTTCATTTTATTTCTCCTGTCCATCAACTGGCAGGATGCTAAAGAACAATGAACAATTACATGTTCAAAGAGAAAGCAGAGCGGCAAGGAGGAGGAAAGAAAGGCCTGTTTAATCTTCAAATTAGATAAGTAATATTTGAATAACTGTGCTTTCACTAGAATAATAGCATAGCTCCTGTCCATAACAGGCCCTTGATAAAAGCTGGCTTGAGTTAATACGAGAATGGACAGGATTCTTTAATTGCAAAAAAGCATTAAATTAATATTAATTTTAGGATGGAAAGTTCATATAAAATATGTAACTCAAAAATATGTTACATTCAGGAAAATAAGACACATCCCTTTGACATGTGTTCCTTTGATAAGATTCCTAGAGTTGTGTTCACAGCTTAACCCAACTGTCTTTATAGATCTACATATATACATATTCATATATTTGAATAATTTTACACATATTCAGTTTGGGATGTATTTATTCAGCCTGATCACACTGCAAAGTCTGAGGTATTTGATGAGTATAAAACCCAACAACGGTCCACGGAGGATAAAACCCATATTTTTAAATCTGTTTGCAATTTTGAGAAATTCTGGTTAGTTCAAAAGAGTTACTTCTGTTGATAGGGATCAACTGGGGTTTAAGATATTATGACATATTCACTCTTAACAGATAAAAGCAAGAAGAAAGACGCCAGCACTAAATAAGAAGGTCAGGATGAGTTGCACACATTCTTCAGGGTAGAATTTGGTCTTACCTGTGGGGCATCATCTCTAACATACAAGGCAAGAATGATATCATTTAAGATTCTAAACTAGTATCTCTGTACCTAAACGAAAAATTTACAAATAAAGATTCTCTTTCTCTAAAAGAAACTCAAAGATGGCAAAATTAGTCAAATTTCTTTTCGCAAGTGGTACCTAAAGGGCTGTTCAGGAGGTGCTCATGACCCTAAAACACGGACTTATATAGTATACTCTTAACATCATCATAAAACTTAAGACTACACATTCTTGTTGGCTGGTATTATAGGTGCCAAACAGATTTTGTTAAGTCACTTCAGTCATGTCCAACTCTGTATGACCCCATAGACAGCAGCCTACAAGGTTCCTCCATCCCTGGGATTCTCCAGGCAAGAACACTGGAGTGGGTTGCCATTTCCTTCTCCAATGCATGAAAGTGAAAAGTGAAAGTGAAGTCGCTCAGTCATGTCCAGCTTAGCGACCCCATGGACTGCAGCCTACCAGGCTCCTCCATCCATGGGATTTTCCAGGCAAGAGTACTGGAGTGGGGTGCCATTGCCTTCGCCGAACAGACTAGCTCAGTTGAACAGAAAGTGTTAGTCTCTCAGTTGTGTCTGACTCTTTGCAACTTCTCCAGGCTCCTTTGTCCATGGAATTCTCCAGGCAGGAATACTGGAGTGGGTTGCCATTCCCTTCTCTGGGGGATCTTCCTGGCCAAGGGATTGAACCCAGGTATCCTGCATTGCGGGCAGATTCTTTTATTGATTGAGCCACCAAGAGAAGCCCTCAGTTGAACAGAACATGCTGTTACTAAGGGTGGAATTTCATGTGGTTAAGTCTTTTTTTTCCCCCCTTTTGCCCATTTTCTCTTTTGCTTCATATTTATTTTATATTAGAATAGAATTGATGTACAATGTTGTGTTAGTTTCAGGTATACAGCAAAATGATTCAGTTATACATACACATGTAGCTATTCTTTTTCAGATTCTTTTCCCATATAGGTTATTACAGAATATTGAGTAGAGGTCTCTGTGCTATACAGTAGTGTGTGCAGTGTCATGTCCAACTTTTTGTGACCTCATGGACCCCAGAGCCCTCGTGGATCCTCTGTCCAAGGAATTTTCCAGGTAAGAATACTGGAGCGGGTTGTCATTCCTACTCCAGGGGATCTTCCCGCCCCAGGGATCAAACCTGCATCTCTGTGCGTCTCCTGCATTGGCAGGCAGATTTTTTACCACTGGGCCACCTGGGAAGCCTGCTGTACAGTCGGTCCTTGTTGATTACCTATTTTATATAGACTGGTGTGTATATGTTAATTCCAAATTTCGGAATCTATTCTTCTTAAGCCATTCAGCTTTGCTTTATCCTTGCCACAGACTACAGCCATCCCACAGTCTCATAAGCTCGACTGGTTAAAGGGTGTGGATACCAATTCTCCCAACCAGTGGTAAAGCAGCTCAGAGATTATTCCTCTTGATAACAATAGCATCAACTAACACTGCCTCTCTCTCTTGCTATCCATCTCCCAGCCCCCAAGGACACTTTCCAGAAGGCAAATTCTCATCCACCTCTGCTTTAGCCCTCCAAGAGACGTCCCACAGCCCTTCAGAAAATGAAGATGAGGCGACCACGGTTTTCAACCCACACGCATCCTTGGGTCTTCATCGCTGCGTGGGCTTTCCTCTAGTTGCGGTGCACGCCTTCTTATTCCGGTGGCTCCTCTGGTTGCAGAGCACAGGCTCTAGGCGCGCCGGCTTCAGTAGTCACAGAACACAGGCTTAGTTGCTCCACGGTATGTGGGGTCTTCCAGGATGAAACCAAGCTCGAACCCATNTGCAGATGTGCAGAGAGAAGGCCAAGGCAGGTGGGCAGAAGCTGCAGGGAGTGAATGAGCAAAGGTCCAAACATCCATCCAGGCGGGATCACATGGGCGTTGATCTAATCCCACGGGAGCTGCTCTTCTAACCATGGGATGTTGCCAGAGGAAACCAGGGCTCGGGTGGAGACAGAGGGAACAGACTTACACGCTCACAGCTCACTCTGGCTGCAGTGTGGAGAAGAGGCCCCCACGGGGCCCCAGTGACTGGAGGATGGAAGTCAGCCACAGTGCCCCAGGCCAGCAATGGGAGAGTTATGACGGGAGGTGAACAGAGGCAGATAGTGTTGGCAGCTATTTCAAAGCATTTTCATAAGTATGTGTAATAGAGCTCTTTAAACTTGTCTTGACCCAGTTTTGAGATCCTGACTAGGGGCTGGTTGGTTCTCCTCCTTGAGCAATGGGTCAAGCCCACATTCTCAACCTCTTTGCTCATCCAGCCCTGTCACTCGGAGACATCAGTACCCCTACCTTCATCCCCTAAACAGGTACAGAGGACCATGGGCAGCCCAAGTCTCCAGTGAAAGTGAAAGTGTTAGTCATTCAGTCGTGTCTGACTCTTTGCAACCCTGTGGACTGAAGTCCGTGGAATTTTCCAGGCCCCAGAGCTGGCTGAAATGATTCAAGCCATCCAGTCCTAAGTCTGCTAACCCTGCCTTGCCTGCTTCTTTTTTGGGGGGGGAGAGGCAGGGGATGGAGGGGGTTCTTCATTTTGGCTGCACCACATGGCATGTGGGATCTTAGTTCCCCGATCAGCGGTCGAACGCCCTGCACTGGAAGCACAGAGCCTTAACCACTAGACTGCCAGAGAAGTCCCCCTTTTCTGTTTCTTGCTGCGGAGACTACAGTAAAGATTCTTGCTCCCTCACCCCACCAGTCCCCTGGCTCCCTCTGCCTCTCAGTGCCTCCCCCATGGGGCCCCCCACCTGATAAAGCTGCATTCACCCAGGGAACCCTGAGCACAGCAAACTAACACTCTTTGTAACGTCCCCACTCCCCAGGTGCATCTGGCTTCACCATACCTCATTCAAGGTAAAACAGTAGAGCCCTTTTAAATCCAAAAGGTAAATCTGAATTTAGGCAATCTCAGTTAGTCAAAATATTAGATGATGGGGGAGAAGGAGAGTAGAAACCCAAATGTTGCTCAAGCACTTAGTGATTCCGAGACCAAACTAACTGAAAACTCATAAAAGGAGAACAATCACAAAAAAGAAAAACCCAGCTACAATGTCTTTTCCTACCAAATTTGCTGGCAATAACAGAAGTACTTGATCTGATTCTTATTTCATTTTATTTCTCCTGTCCATCAACTGGCAGGATGCTAAAGAACAATGAACAATTACATGTTCAAAGAGAAAGCAGAGCGGCAAGGAGGAGGAAAGAAAGGCCTGTTTAATCTTCAAATTAGATAAGTAATATTTGAATAACTGTGCTTTCACTAGAATAATAGCATAGCTCCTGTCCATAACAGGCCCTTGATAAAAGCTGGCTTGAGTTAATACGAGAATGGACAGGATTCTTTAATTGCAAAAAAGCATTAAATTAATATTAATTTTAGGATGGAAAGTTCATATAAAATATGTAACTCAAAAATATGTTACATTCAGGAAAATAAGACACATCCCTTTGACATGTGTTCCTTTGATAAGATTCCTAGAGTTGTGTTCACAGCTTAACCCAACTGTCTTTATAGATCTACATATATACATATTCATATATTTGAATAATTTTACACATATTCAGTTTGGGATGTATTTATTCAGCCTGATCACACTGCAAAGTCTGAGGTATTTGATGAGTATAAAACCCAACAACGGTCCACGGAGGATAAAACCCATATTTTTAAATCTGTTTGCAATTTTGAGAAATTCTGGTTAGTTCAAAAGAGTTACTTCTGTTGATAGGGATCAACTGGGGTTTAAGATATTATGACATATTCACTCTTAACAGATAAAAGCAAGAAGAAAGACGCCAGCACTAAATAAGAAGGTCAGGATGAGTTGCACACATTCTTCAGGGTAGAATTTGGTCTTACCTGTGGGGCATCATCTCTAACATACAAGGCAAGAATGATATCATTTAAGATTCTAAACTAGTATCTCTGTACCTAAACGAAAAATTTACAAATAAAGATTCTCTTTCTCTAAAAGAAACTCAAAGATGGCAAAATTAGTCAAATTTCTTTTCGCAAGTGGTACCTAAAGGGCTGTTCAGGAGGTGCTCATGACCCTAAAACACGGACTTATATAGTATACTCTTAACATCATCATAAAACTTAAGACTACACATTCTTGTTGGCTGGTATTATAGGTGCCAAACAGATTTTGTTAAGTCACTTCAGTCATGTCCAACTCTGTGTGACCCCATAGACAGCAGCCTACAAGGTTCCTCCATCCCTGGGATTCTCCAGGCAAGAACACTGGAGTGGGTTGCCATTTCCTTCTCCAATGCATGAAAGTGAAAAGTGAAAGTGAAGTCGCTCAGTCATGTCCAGCTTAGCGACCCCATGGACTGCAGCCTACCAGGCTCCTCCATCCATGGGATTTTCCAGGCAAGAGTACTGGAGTGGGGTGCCATTGCCTTCACCGAACAGACTAGCTCAGTTGAACAGAAAGTGTTAGTCTCTCAGTTGTGTCTGACTCTTTGCAACTTCTCCAGGCTCCTTTGTCCATGGAATTCTCCAGGCAGGAATACTGGAGTGGGTTGCCATTCCCTTCTCTGGGGGATCTTCCTGGCCAAGGGATTGAACCCAGGTATCCTGCATTGCGGGCAGATTCTTTTATTGATTGAGCCACCAAGAGAAGCCCTCAGTTGAACAGAACATGCTGTTACTAAGGGTGGAATTTCATGTGGTTAAGTCTTTTTTTTCCCCCCTTTTGCCCATTTTCTCTTTTGCTTCATATTTATTTTATATTAGAATAGAATTGATTTATAATGTTGTGTTAGTTTCAGGTGTACAGCAAAATGATTCAGTTATACATACACATGTAGCTATTCTTTTTCAGATTCTTTTCCCATATAGGTTATTACAGAATATTGAGTAGAGGTCTCTGTGCTATACAGTAGTGTGTGCAGTGTCATGTCCAACTTTTTGTGACCTCATGGACCCCAGAGCCCTCGTGGATCCTCTGTCCAAGGAATTTTCCAGGTAAGAATACTGGAGCGGGTTGTCATTCCTACTCCAGGGGATCTTCCCGCCCCAGGGATCAAACCTGCATCTCTGTGCGTCTCCTGCATTGGCAGGCAGATTTTTTACCACTGGGCCACCTGGGAAGCCTGCTGTACAGTCGGTCCTTGTTGATTACCTATTTTATATAGACTGGTGTGTATATGTTAATTCCAAATTTCGGAATCTATTCTTCTTAAGCCATTCAGCTTTGCTTTATCCTTGCCACAGACTACAGCCATCCCACAGTCTCATAAGCTCGACTGGTTAAAGGGTGTGGATACCAATTCTCCCAACCAGTGGTAAAGCAGCTCAGAGATTATTCCTCTTGATAACAATAGCATCAACTAACACTGCCTCTCTCTCTTGCTATCCATCTCCCAGCCCCCAAGGACACTTTCCAGAAGGCAAATTCTCATCCACCTCTGCTTTAGCCCTCCAAGAGACGTCCCACAGCCCTTCAGAAAATGAAGATGAGGCGACCACGGTTTTCAACCCACACGCATCCTTGGGTCTTCATCGCTGCGTGGGCTTTCCTCTAGTTGCGGTGCACGCCTTCTTATTCCGGTGGCTCCTCTGGTTGCAGAGCACAGGCTCTAGGCGCGCCGGCTTCAGTAGTCACAGAACACAGGCTTAGTTGCTCCACGGTATGTGGGGTCTTCCAGGATGAAACCAAGCTCGAACCCATATCTCCTGCATTGGCAGACGGGTTTTTCTACCACTGAGCCACCAGGGAAGCCCTCACTTGGGTATTTTTTACTTTTTCTCCAGGTTTCATATAAAATGTCCCCTCCCTTAAGAAAGCCTTCTTGGTCAACACAAGGCCAGTTTTAGCTGCCTCTGTATCTTGTTGTAAGTACATTTGTTTGATCACTCATCAAATGATATGTACTTGAGTTTCTTTCCAAGTATAACTTCAGCTACTTAGGGTCTGGAAAGATATCTTTTTTCCCCCATAGCAGTGCATGGTAACCTTTCAATAATATGTAAGTAGTTCTTAATAAAAATTTTTTAAACATATTGCAAGTTTGTTCTCATAGCTTATTGATACTAAAACATAAGACACATAAAATTTAAATCACTGAATAAAACTGGGTCTATTTTCTAATGGCATTTGATTCCATTGGTGAAGAAGTAACATAAAGACACCATATTGACATTACCATAAGCAGTCACAGCCAGTCAAACTCGTTGAGACCCAGCAGATGTCAAGATCATCTGTCAATGGTGGTCGATAATCAAAATTTTACTTCAGTTGGTAAAGACCTAAATGGTTTCTTTCATATCTGCAAAATTCACAGCAGAAATACAACTACGCCATACAAACTGACACACACCAATAGATAAAACGCCCAAGCTGATTCTCATGTGACATTTTTGGAATTTCCTTATTGAATATACATAAGAAGATACGAAGTAACAGTTACAGTTTTCCAATAAGACCTAAAAATAACCGTCATATTTCTGATTATTAGGCCAATTAAAAAATGTTTGTATAGAGACTTCCCTTGTGGTCCAACAAGGTCCTACTACACAGCACAGGAACATATATTGTATATCTTGTCATAAGCTATAAAGAAAAGAATATGAAAGAGAATATGTGTGTGTGTAACTGAATCAGGTTGCTGAATACTGAAACTAACACAACTTTACAAATTAACTATAATTAAAATTTAAAGTGCTTATTAAGACTTCACCTTCCAATGCAAGGTGTGTGGGTTTGATCCCTGGTTGGGAAACTAAGATCCCCTGTGCCTCATGAACAAAAAAAATGGAACATAAGAAACACAAGCAATATTGTGACAAATTCAATAAATAATTTCAAAATGATCCACATCAAAAAATCTTTAGAAAAATGTTTGGGTAAAACAAAAGTTATCAGCAAAAACATTAGTTCACTCCAGACAGTGTTATTTATTTTTCCAGCTCAGTTCAGTCGCTCAGTCGTGTCCGAATCTTTGCAACCCCATGAACTGCAGCACGCCAGGCCTCCCTGTCCATCACCAACTCCCGGAGTTCACTCAGACTCACGCCCATCGAGTCAGTGATGCCATCCAGCCATCGCATCCTCTGTTGTCCCCTTCTCCTCCTGCCCCCAATCCCTCCCAGCATCAGAGTCTTTTCCAATGAGTCAACTCTCCGCATGAGGTGGCCAAAATACTGGAGCTTCAGCTTTAGCATCATTCCTTCCAAAGAAATCCCAGGGCTGATCTCCTTCAGAATGGACTGATTTTTCCAAGATGCATGGATTTTAGATGGATCTAAAAGAGGGTTTTGCTACAATAGCTCAAAGGTGTTATTAGTAAGAGTAGAATTATAGTCATCCTGGTAGATGTGGGGTGAAGGAAGCTTTCATCCTGAGAATCTCCTGGGTCACTCAGGCTAAAATTTTAGCATAAGAGGATGCAATACCAACAGGACAGATAGAAAACATAGCATTGAACCACATATATTACATATGTAAATTAGATAACCAGTGGAAATTTGTTGTATGATGCAGGGAGCTCAAACCTGGTGCTCTGTGACAACCTAGAGGAGTGGGATAGGGTGGGAGATGGGAGGGAGATTCAAGCGGGAAGGAACATATGTATACCTATGGCGAATTCATGTTGATGTATGGCAGAAACCAACATAATATTTTAAAGCAATTATCCTCCAATTAAAATGCATTTTAAAAACCTGACAGTTCAGACGCAGCTCATGAAAAAGCATCCACTTCCCTTGCTTCAAATTGTTTCTGTCTTAGATTTTCCCATTACTTCTCTTTCCAGACACTTATTAACTAGGAAGGCAGAAGTTTCATAGCAAGTCAAAAGAATTAAATTAAAGAATGTAATAATGTCTAAATAATGTCTGAAGGTGAGAGGTGTTAGCTAAATTTACTTGGGTAATCACTTCAAGATATACATATTTCAAATCATTCTGTTGTATACCTCAAACTTATACAATATATGTCAATAAAATTGGAAAAAAAATAAGTACTACAAATAGTGATAAAATTGTTAAACTAATAAAATTTAAAGTAGAATATAATAAAAATAGCTCTTAAAAATAGCAAAATATTTTTAATAGTGAAATTTAAAGTGCCTACGGACATAAAAAACAAGCTTACAGTTACCAAAGGGGAAAGTTGGGGGGAAAGGGTGGTAGGGATAAACTAGGAGTTTGGGTTTGGCAGATTCAGGCTTCTGTGTATAAATTAGATCAATGGTAGGGTCCTACTGGACAGCTCAGTAATAAACTATATCTATATTCTATATGTTATAATAAAGTATAATGGAAAAATATGAAAAAGAACATATACCTGTCTGTGTATAACTGAATCAGTTTGCTGAATATCTGAAACTAACACAGCATTGTAAATCAACTGTACTTCAAAAAAAATTTTAGTCAAATATTTAAAATGCTTATGTAAAAATAGGATTTAAAAAGAAGTAACATGAATCTTTTTTTTGGATTAAAAAANAACTCTCCGCATGAGGTGGCCAAAATACTGGAGCTTCAGCTTTAGCATCATTCCTTCCAAAGAAATCCCAGGGCTGATCTCCTTCAGAATGGACTGATTTTTCCAAGATGCATGGATTTTAGATGGATCTAAAAGAGGGTTTTGCTACAATAGCTCAAAGGTGTTATTAGTAAGAGTAGAATTATAGTCATCCTGGTAGATGTGGGGTGAAGGAAGCTTTCATCCTGAGAATCTCCTGGGTCACTCAGGCTAAAATTTTAGCATAAGAGGATGCAATACCAACAGGACAGATAGAAAACATAGCATTGAACCACATATATTACATATGTAAATTAGATAACCAGTGGAAATTTGTTGTATGATGCAGGGAGCTCAAACCTGGTGCTCTGTGACAACCTAGAGGAGTGGGATAGGGTGGGAGATGGGAGGGAGATTCAAGCGGGAAGGAACATATGTATACCTATGGCGAATTCATGTTGATGTATGGCAGAAACCAACATAATATTTTAAAGCAATTATCCTCCAATTAAAATGCATTTTAAAAACCTGACAGTTCAGACGCAGCTCATGAAAAAGCATCCACTTCCCTTGCTTCAAATTGTTTCTGTCTTAGATTTTCCCATTACTTCTCTTTCCAGACACTTATTAACTAGGAAGGCAGAAGTTTCATAGCAAGTCAAAAGAATTAAATTAAAGAATGTAATAATGTCTAAATAGTGTCTGAAGGTGAGAGGTGTTAGCTAAATTTACTTGGGTAATCACTTCAAGATATACATATTTCAAATCATTCTGTTGTATACCTCAAACTTATACAATATATGTCAATAAAATTGGAAAAAAAATAAGTACTACAAATAGTGATAAAATTGTTAAACTAATAAAATTTAAAGTAGAATATAATAAAAATAGCTCTTAAAAATAGCAAAATATTTTTAATAGTGAAATTTAAAGTGCCTACGGACATAAAAAACAAGCTTACAGTTACCAAAGGGGAAAGTTGGGGGGAAAGGGTGGTAGGGATAAACTAGGAGTTTGGGTTTGGCAGATTCAGGCTTCTGTGTATAAATTAGATCAATGGTAGGGTCCTACTGGACAGCTCAGTAATAAACTATATCTATATTCTATATGTTATAATAAAGTATAATGGAAAAATATGAAAAAGAACATATACCTGTCTGTGTATAACTGAATCAGTTTGCTGAATATCTGAAACTAACACAGCATTGTAAATCAACTGTACTTCAAAAAAAATTTTAGTCAAATATTTAAAATGCTTATGTAAAAATAGGATTTAAAAAGAAGTAACATGAATCTTTTTTTTGGATTAAAAAATAAATAACATCAAGAAAACTAAGATCATGGCATCCGGTCCCATCACTTCATGGCAAATAGATGGGGAAACAATGGAAACAGTGAGAGACTTTATTGTGGGGGGCTCCAAAATCACTGCAGATAGTGACTGCAGCCATGAAATTAAAAGACACTTGCTCCTTGGAAGAAAACCTATGACCAACCTAGATAACATATTAAAAAGCAGAGACATTACTATACCAACAAAGGTCCTTCTAGTCAAAGCCATGGTTTTTCCAGTAGTCATGTATGAATGTGAGAGTTGGACTATAAAGAAAGCTGAGTGCCAAAGAATTGACACTTTTGAACTGTGGTGTTGGAGAAGATTCTTGAGAGTCCCTCAGACTAAAAGGAGATCCAACCAGTCCATCCTTAAAGGAAATCAGTCCTGAATATTCATTGGAAGGACTGATGTTGAAGTGGAAACTCCAATACTTTGGCCACCTGATATGAAGAACCAACTAACTGGAAAAGACCCTGATGCTGGAAAAGGTTTAAGGTGTGAGAAGTGGACAACAGAGGATGAGATGGTTGGATGGCATCACCTACGTGATGGACATGAGTTTGAGTAGGGTCCAGGAGTTGGTGATGGACAGGGAAGCCTGGCATGCTGCGGTCCACGGGGTCGCAAATAGTCTGACACGACTGAGCAAATGAACTGAACTGAACTGAACATCAAATAAGCAAATAAGTAGACACAGTTAGCTGCCTGGACCAGCACCCCTTCTCCTTTTACCACCTAGAAACAAAACTCTGGTTTTCACTGGGCACACTGTCCATCCACAAAGTAGGACTATAGTCACCAGCCCACCTGGCAGGCAAATGCAACCAAGTAACCAGATTTTGACCAAGATGTGTAAGCACCAGAGCTGGATGGGACTTCTGGAGGGCTGCTTCAGACGGTTAAACTGCAGAGAAAACCTCTTTTCAATCTTCTAGTTTTATTCCTTTGCTTCCAAAGGAAGCATCCAAGGCTGCAGCAGCCAGCTTGGATCATGAGTTGACTAGGATCGCGGGAAGCACACATTAGGACCTGCGTCACTGGACCCTGATCCTTGATATCAATGGGTTACCCTCCCAGCCCTCAGGAACTGTCTGTGAATCATTTACACAAAGGAGAAGTCAAGTCAGCTTCTGTCTTCTTTCAGCCACTGTTATGTGAGATTTCCTGTTTTGTGTCCTTGAACATAAAATTCTAACTAAAACAGAAAGTTCAGAGAAACTGTTTTCAGTAAAAATTTAAAACTGAAAATGAGCAAAAATCTAAAACTATTAAAACAATCATATCATATGCTCTAATATAATAAAGATTAAGAGCCAATAAGATGCAGAAAATAATATAAAGACAGAAGAAATTATAGTATATGAAAATGATTAAATGTGAAATCAAGTGTTAAACAAACAAGGCAAAATTTAACAAAAGGCAGTAGGTTAAGACAAATGTTCTGTGTAAACAAGATTGAAATCAATGGAAACCAACATAGATATCCAACAACTATCATTCTTGTGCCAAGATTCCTTTAAAAGGGCCTCTGTTAATTGATGTTCCCATAATCTCAAAGCAAGGTTTATTACTTGCAATTGGTGACTAAGCATAGCTTTATTTTCCCCTCAGAGCAAAGTCACCTCGATATCTAAGAGGATGTAGTCACAAGTACAATTGGTTCAATCAAGAATATATGGGTATAAAAATATCACATCTCTAACTAGCATCCACAAGGCGAGGATTAGGGAAGACATCCAATCACATATTGGAAATTAATTTCACATTTTCTTTTTTTTCTTAATCAAATCACTATTTATTAAATAAATGAGTGAATGAGTACATTCCAAATGCTAGGTTTCAGAACTCTAGGTTGAATCAGTCACTCAATAATTAAGACCTAAAATAAATGAATAAAAGGAGGAGACGTATCCTAACAATTATAATTTAATATATTACATTATACAAAATCAAATCAAATCTATTGCATACTATAAATTATAGTTTTCATGATAGCTCCTAGGCTGCAAACAGTATAAAGTAGAAAACTCTTGTTCAGTGTAGATTTCTCAATCATGAAGATGACCTTTGTGAATCTCACACTTTCTTTCACAGATCCTGATGTTAGTAGCTTTAATATTTTAACATAATAAATAATATTTGTTTAGCTTTAGAAATTCAAAATCCAATTTGTCCCTCATTTGGAAGCAAAGTAATACATTTCTTAAAGGTTCCAGATAGCACAACCTTTTTCTAGCACACTTTGATTTGCAACTTGGAGTTTAAGAAAATTCAGCCTTTGGTGTGACTTTTCTTTCCATTTCAAAGTCTACAGACTCCAAAATTTTAGATAAAATTGCCTTTTTCATGGAGGTAAGAAATTGATTAATTCTAAACTGAGCTTGAGCTGGTAGTGCTTGGAAAGGACTGGTGCACACCTCTGAGGGTGGCTAGCACACAGACCCCACCCCATGGAATGCAATGAGACACGTTTTTCCAAAAAATTAAGGCTCTGTTAAAATATGTAATTTTTCTTCTCTGAGAGTCTCAGAGATGGAATACAAAGAACAAATATAACAGTAAATTTAGCTGATTAACCTATTTAAAATCAAGATGATTATTTGTAGAAAAATACACAGTAATTTCTGTATAATGACTCTCTTATTTAAGATTATCATAGCAATTTCCCCAACAGTTCATTATTAAATACACACATCCATACCAACAGTTGAAAAATGTAACCATGTGACCACATGATGTCTTACTCACCTTCTAACCTCTTAATTCAACTTTAACTTACACAACATTAATGATGCTGAAGGCTAATTATTTCTGAAGAGGCAAAAGAAAGCCATAAATAAAAATACCGACACTGGAAGAAGCTACCTGAAGCCTTAAGCCAGTGTCTTCAGCAATGGCACTCGCTGATTTTCTCCCCTGCGTCTTTCTGACACTGCCCCCTTCCACCCTGCCTCACCCAGGATGGCTGGCTGGCTGACTGACTACTCCCCAGGTCTAGGGCTCATCTTATCCCATAGACTCAAACCATTATGACATGAACTAATGCTGTTTTTCATGTTTGCAAAGGACCCAGACAGGTGGCCCTGAGGTAGGACTAGGGTAGGAAAGACAGGGTAAAGGGACTCTAACAGCACAAACAGGTGGCAACAAGACTTGACAGAGAATGACACAGTCAGAGTAGTGTCATCTCCACAGTCAATGGAAGGATAAATGGAGCTGATGGAAATGAAATGCTCATGGGACTTCCCAGGTGGTCCAGTGGTTAAGACTCTATGCTACCACTGCACAGGTTCAATCCCTGGTCAAGGACTAAGGTCCTGCATGTCTTGGGCTGTGGTCAAAAAAAATTTTTTTTATGAAATGCTCAAGATCCTGCAATTGCATTTCCATGTTTGATGCTAGATTGAAGTACGCATGTCAGGGATTTGCAGGTGCCCTTGAGCCTAACATTTTTAAGGAGTGGCCTGTTCTAAATAACTAACTTTCCCAAATAACTCGTATTTTACCTCTTACAGTAGCAAAAGTTTTGCATGTGAATCACAAACAATTAAGCCTTTTTAAAAATGCATTACCATTGTTGCCTTTATAAGCAAAACACATTGACTACAATCTCATCTTTTTTGAGGATGTAGTCATCTATTAACATGGCTGAGCCTGACCCTACAGTATGAATATAATGCTGCAGCCATCAAGCCTGCAACATACTAGGCCCCACACACAGGAGCCCAGTGCCTGCCTCCTCTGGTTCCCTGGCCTCCCATCTCCTTGACTCTGCTCTTGCTCTGGGCTGATAGCCCCTCCTCTACTCCAAAATTCCATCCCTGAACCTACATCCCCAATTCTGAAGGCGATTCTTTGTCTGATACAAAAAAAGGAACAAGATGATTTTGACCGATTTTCTCACTGTTGCTGGGCTTTTTCTCTCCCCTCTGAGATCATGCTGTGTTCAAGAGATCAGAGATGATGAAACTCCCACGGCTCTGGATCAGACAGCCGGTAAACTGCTGAGCTCTTCTGCATGAAACCACCAAGAGTTTGGTTGTTAATTTCAGAGAAAACCAGTAGCCTTTTTGTCTCAAAGTATTTTTTTCCTGTGTCCTAAAAATTCCATCCTTGGGACCCTCATTTGGGTTGACACACGACCTTGTATTGGGTTCTTAGGTCCAAGGACTGCCATTTAGAAAACGAACTTGTGATTGCTGAGGGGAAGGATGAGTAGAAGAGCTAGATAGGGAGTTTGGGATGGACATGTACACTCTGCTACATTCAAAATGGATAACCAACAAGGATCTACTGTATAGCACATGGAACCCTGTTCAATGTTATGTTGCAGCCTGGATAAGAGGGGAGTTTCGGGAAGAATGCTGCTGCTGCTGCTTTGGGGGAGAATGGATACATGTATATGTATGACTAAGTCTCTTCACTGCTCACCTGAAACCATCACAACATTGTTAATAGGCTGCTGCTGCTAAGTCACTTCAGTCGTGTCCGACTCTGTGCGACCCCATAGACAGCAGCCCACCAGGTTCCCCCGTCCCTGGGACTCTCCAAGCAAGAATACTGTAGTGGGTTGCCATTGCCTTCTCCAATGCATGAAAGTGAGAAGTGAAAGTGAAGTCGTTTGGTCATGTTGGACTTTTAGTGACCCCATGGACTGAAGCCTGCCAGGCTCCTCCGTCCATGGGATTTTCCAGGCCAGAGTACTGGAGTGGGGTGCCATTGCCTTCTCCTATACCCCAATAAAAAATGAAAAGTTTAAAAAAAGAAGAAGAATAAAAAGAAAAGAAGACAAATTGGCTGAATTCTAATGTAAAGACCAAGAATATTCTGGGAAAAGGATTGAGTAAGAATGAGGATCTGATTGGAAAACTTTAGGGGTCAAGGACGAGGCTGGCAAGCACCAAGAGTGTCTGGGAGGAAGGTCAACGAGAGGGTAACAGGCAAGAATGAAGAGGCCAGTTGAGGTTACTTCTCCCATTCCCCACCACCCTATGGGGTTAGTCCTGGCTGGGAGGGGCACAAACAAGAAGAGGTCAGAGGAAGCCCACCACCCTTCATACAGAAGCTCTCACATATACAGAGATTCTGTTGTGAAAAACAGGTAAATGTATCCAAAATGAGTTTAAAAATGATGGAGTTGCTTAAGGCTATGCTTGTGTTACCCCCAAATGGACCAGCTTCAGGCACAATCAGAACTTAATCACTGAAAACATCACTAATAGTTCTCTTTAGAAAGAATGATTGCTTCATTTCAACCACAGTTTATTATTTTAAAAATCCAATTCACTCACGATATATAAAGTTTGGCCTTGTAAACAGTTCTCTTGGTAAGTGTTGGGGGAGCATTAGCAGCAAGAACCTACCTTCAATATTTTGATTAGTTCCGCTTGGCTTGTGCAAAATTGCAGACATTAAATAGAACAATGCCTTGACGGTGACTCAGCAATTATTCTGTCACCGTATTGGCCCCCCATACCTGAAGATTTTACCAAATAAATGTTTGAAAGAGATAATCATTAGATTTTACTGATTTTATTCCCAATAAATGTTGCAAATGCACTACTGTGAATATACCTCTAAAAGCCTTGCACGGCTGGAATCCGCAAGCAATGTAATTGTTCTTAGGCTCTCTGAGTAAAGAATTTCCCCAAAAGATAATGCTAACTCAGGCAGACATGAAGCAAAATCATTCTGGACTGAAAATTGGGGTTTATGTGTTCAAAAATAAGCACAGATATGGGAATAAGCCTGTTAGGAGCAGAATAAAATTAAAATCTGATGTGCACATGGAATAAANATAGGCTGCTGCTGCTAAGTCACTTCAGTCATGTCCGACTCTGTGCGACCCCATAGACAGCAGCCCACCAGGTTCCCCCGTCCCTGGGACTCTCCAAGCAAGAATACTGTAGTGGGTTGCCATTGCCTTCTCCAATGCATGAAAGTGAGAAGTGAAAGTGAAGTCGTTTGGTCATGTTGGACTTTTAGTGACCCCATGGACTGAAGCCTGCCAGGCTCCTCCGTCCATGGGATTTTCCAGGCCAGAGTACTGGAGTGGGGTGCCATTGCCTTCTCCTATACCCCAATAAAAAATGAAAAGTTTAAAAAAAGAAGAAGAATAAAAAGAAAAGAAGACAAATTGGCTGAATTCTAATGTAAAGACCAAGAATATTCTGGGAAAAGGATTGAGTAAGAATGAGGATCTGATTGGAAAACTTTAGGGGTCAAGGACGAGGCTGGCAAGCACCAAGAGTGTCTGGGAGGAAGGTCAACGAGAGGGTAACAGGCAAGAATGAAGAGGCCAGTTGAGGTTACTTCTCCCATTCCCCACCACCCTATGGGGTTAGTCCTGGCTGGGAGGGGCACAAACAAGAAGAGGTCAGAGGAAGCCCACCACCCTTCATACAGAAGCTCTCACATATACAGAGATTCTGTTGTGAAAAACAGGTAAATGTATCCAAAATGAGTTTAAAAATGATGGAGTTGCTTAAGGCTATGCTTGTGTTACCCCCAAATGGACCAGCTTCAGGCACAATCAGAACTTAATCACTGAAAACATCACTAATAGTTCTCTTTAGAAAGAATGATTGCTTCATTTCAACCACAGTTTATTATTTTAAAAATCCAATTCACTCACGATATATAAAGTTTGGCCTTGTAAACAGTTCTCTTGGTAAGTGTTGGGGGAGCATTAGCAGCAAGAACCTACCTTCAATATTTTGATTAGTTCCGCTTGGCTTGTGCAAAATTGCAGACATTAAATAGAACAATGCCTTGACGGTGACTCAGCAATTATTCTGTCACCGTATTGGCCCCCCATACCTGAAGATTTTACCAAATAAATGTTTGAAAGAGATAATCATTAGATTTTACTGATTTTATTCCCAATAAATGTTGCAAATGCACTACTGTGAATATACCTCTAAAAGCCTTGCACGGCTGGAATCCGCAAGCAATGTAATTGTTCTTAGGCTCTCTGAGTAAAGAATTTCCCCAAAAGATAATGCTAACTCAGGCAGACATGAAGCAAAATCATTCTGGACTGAAAATTGGGGTTTATGTGTTCAAAAATAAGCACAGATATGGGAATAAGCCTGTTAGAAGCAGAATAAAATTAAAATCTGATGTGCACATGGAATAAAGATAACATTAGGGAGAGGAGAGAAAGCCTGTCCTCATGAATTCTACACAGTTTCTTAGCATTTCATGATCTCCTAACAAAGACGATGTAAACTACCTGACCATTTCGGTTATCAATCGCTGAGTAACAAACCCCTCTAAAACTTATTGTGTTAAAATGATGAGTGAAAATTGATCTAGATTCTGCAGGTAGCCTGTGTTTCTCTGCTCTGTGTGATAAAGGCTGGCCTCAGTCATGGTCTGGAAGGTCCAGTAAGTCTCCCCTACATTGCTTCTGTCCCTCCACAACATCCTCAAGTGGCCTCTCTCTCCAGCAAGACAGTCTGAGCTCCCTTACAGCATGGAAGCTGTGTCCCCAAGCACAAAAGCAGGAGTTTCTGTATCCTCAAAGGCTAGGTCCAGGGCTGCACAGCATCACTTCTGCCACAACATGGAACTTTCCAATTAGAACCCAAGTCCCCCCTCCTACCTTCCTCCGTCATCTGTTGAGCCACCAGGGAAGTGGAGGAACCAATCACTACCCTGAATTTAATGTTTATCTTTATCACAGACATCTTTATATCTTAGCTACATAAAGTAATCAGGCGCTCTTACATGTCACTATCTTCACAGAACTTGTTGATTCGTTGCTAAGTCATGTCTGACTCTTTGTGACCCCATGAACAGTAGCAAACTTCCCTGGTGGTTCAGACAGTGAAGAATCCACTTGCGATGCAGGAAGATCCAGGTTTAGTCCCTGGGTAGAGAAAATCCCCTGCAGAAGGGAATGAACCCACTCCCGTATTCTTGCCTGGAGAATTCCATGGACAGAGGAGCCTGGCAGGCTACAGTCTATGGATCACAAAGAGCTGGACGCAACTGAGCGACTAACACTTCACAGAACCCGTATACTATAAATACACATTTGCTTCTTGTTCTTTTTTTCACTCAACATTCTGATTCCACATTAATCCATCATGATCCATGGGGTTCAGCTTCATTCACTTTAATTGTTGCATAGTCTTCCATTGTATCACTGTGCACAATAAAATACCCCCATGCAATCTTTAAAACAATCTAAAATGTGTAACTGTGAATCTGTGATATCACACAGAACTTTTCTTTAAGTACACAATTCTACCTAAAGGCTTTGGTCAAAAATCTTTTATCCACTTCCTTTTTAAAAATTTTATTATTTTTTGGCTTCATCACTGAATTGAGGGTTCCACAAAGAATCAAGAGACCTGAGAAAACTATCATCTAAGAGTCAGTCATGGTAAAACCCACTGTTTCTCTAACAGAGCTACACTGAGCAAGGGTAAAGGCTATTTAATGTCTCAAAGAAACCAATTCTCCTAACATGGCCCATCCATCAGCTTAATTCATATTCAGGATTCTCAAAAAATAGTTTTTAGTTTCTCAGGAATCTAATCTTCTGCAAGGTACTTTGTGCAATGAAATAAAACATATTTTTAATATTTGGCCAAGACTTAAATCCTCAAGAGCCAAGACTCAGAGCAAATATTTCCACATTAATTGAAAATTTTATTGTCAAATATATTTCATGGTTTATTCATGCACAGGAGTGCTACTTGTCTTCTACCATTCATTCCAGTGATTTCACGGAGAAGCCAGAGGCTATTTTCAAAATTGGGGTGACATTTAAAATCAGGGTGACATTGTTTTTCTCACATGCAAAAATAATGGTTTCTTCCTTGATGCTGAATATCTTCTCCACTGGGTGATTTTGCTGATAATAATATCTTTCTTGTCTAGCTCAGAGGATAGCCATAGGATCCAAGAAGAGACACCATGTGTGAATCTGCTACATAAACTAGAAGGATTTATAAATAATGGAGATTATTATCATTATCATTATTATTCCAAAGTAAGACTCAAGCACCAAGGACTCAAGGGGATGTAGAACCCAACTGAGGAAATTAATTTTGAAATGTACACAGAGAGGAGAGAGAAACAGCCATCTGATGAAGGCATAGTCCTGGGATAAGACTGCCTGTGTTCCATTCTGCCTCTGCGCAATTGTCTTTATGCAAGTTACTTAACTGATCTCAGACCCAATATGTTTAATTTGTAAAATGGGGATAGTAAGAGTATTGTATCAGATTTCTACATCAGTAAATTAGGCAATTTATGGGAAATGTTTACTCTATAGTAAATGCTCATTTGTTATTAGTAAATATTACTATTTCAGTAGAATATGTTTGCGTGCTTAGTCGTTCAGTCATGATTTTTGACTGTGTAGGCTGTCACACTCCTCTATCCATGGATTTTTTCAGGCAAGAATACTGGAGTGTGTTGCCACTTCTTTCTTGAGGGGATCTTCCTGACACAGGGCCTGAGTCCACATCTTTTGTGTCTCCTGCATTGCAGGCAGAGTCTTTACCACTGAGCCACCTGGGAAACACAAGCTAAACTTAGCTACTCCAAAATTCAAGAAATTAGATTATTCCTTTCTATTAACAGTTAAAACTTTCAGATCTGTCATCTTCCCAATATCAGTGATATAGAAACTACTGGATAATCATTTTTTAAAGAAATGAAACAGTGGTTTGAGTTTGATTGCAAATAAAGTATTTCACTTTTGAAGATAGCACCCCATTGTATCTTTAGTGGGGAGGCAGGAAAAGAATGCAGGTTTTATACTTCTTGACTCAAGTTTGCCTCTATCCAAGGAGCAAGTCAGTCACAAGATGATTACAAAGAGCCTCATAGCAGATTATCAGAGTGGTATTTATGGCAATTCAAACTGGCTTATGCATGTTTTATTTTGTGCTGCAAACACGATTTCCAGACTTAAACATTTCTTACAAAAGTTATTTAGGTTCCTTAGACATCAAAGAACACTTTAAAAACAGACTTTGATGAGTCAGGAGTAAATAAATCAGAAGCATGCAGATTAAATGTCTATGAAGGGGAAAAAAATCTAGAAGAAATGTGCTTGAGGAAAAATTCATTTGGAATCATCTTGAGACCAAACCATTTTCTTAAATGTCTACTTCTCAAGATTCACCTCTTTGGGAATCTAAAATTAAAAGCTTCTTTGGGGATTAAAAAAATAAAAGCTTCTTTTAGGGGAACTCCCTGGTGGTTTAGAGGTTAGGACTCCAGTTTCACTTTGTGGCCTGGGTTCAATCCCTAGTTGGAGAACTAACATCCCACAAGCCACATTTCATGGCCAAAAAATAAAAAAAAAAAAGCATCTTTTGGTACTCAGGAAACAGATTCCATTGTTCCCCTGTATCATACATAGCACTCCAAGTCACCTTTTCATGGTGAAGTTCTTTTTGATGTGTAAACAATCCCTAGTAACTGAACCAATAACACAGCCTCTCAGGTAGATGTGATTATTTCACTCAACAATACTTACAGCCATTCTCATCCAGCTAATCCCAATAGTAACATCACGCAGCATCTATGGTACTAATGGCTAACGCTTCTTTTAATTAATCCTTTCCCTACCAGAGTAAGGAATAGACAGTGTTTCTCCGACCTGACAGAACTGTGGAATTCTTTGCAAGTGTTTTATTCTAGAGTTAGATTTTTCAAATTCAGATATCTGGGACCTAGAAGTATATGACTTTGGACCTCCAAAAGGCAATGATATCAGTGTGAAAATTTTGGTTTTACCTAAAAGTAAATATAATCACAGACAATGAAAGTATGTGGAAATGCTTGACTGTGAAGTGAAGTCGCTCAGTCGTGTCCGACTCTTTGCAACCTGTGAAACTGTAGCCCACCAGGCTCCTCCGTCCATGGGATTCTCCAGGCAAGAATACTGGAGTGGGTTGCCATTTCCTTCTCCAGGGGATCTTCCCGACCCAGGATCGAACCCAGGTCTCCCACATTGCAGGCAGATGCTTTAACCTCTGAGCCAAGTCCAGAGCATTTGTACGTTATTTTTGTGATTCTGTTTTAAGTATCTTCATTTTACAAGCACAAAATAAAAGTTCATAGGGAGCATAGGAGCTGAGAAAAGAGAACGAAGAACTCAAAAGAACTTCAAGAAACAGNCCACATTGCAGGCAGATGCTTTAACCTCTGAGCCAAGTCCAGAGCATTTGTACGTTCTTTTTGTGATTCTGTTTTAAGTATCTTCATTTTACAAGCACAAAATAAAAGTTCATAGGGAGCATAGGAGCTGAGAAAAGAGAACGAAGAACTCAAAAGAACTTCAAGAAACAGCACTCCAGAAACAAAATTGCAATTTAGTAAAACTCTGCCTTACTTCAGGTTTATTCCTAGAATGTAGGCTCATCACTGCTGTATCCTACTTAGTTATCATAGAGAATGTTATTAATAAATAAAAAGCAACAAATATGTCCAAGTAAAGGGTTTCCCAGGTGGCTCAGTGTAAAGAATCTGCCTCCCAAGCAGAAGATGTGGGTTCAGTCCTCGGGTTAGAAAGATCCCCTGGAGAAAGAAATGGCAACCCACTCCAGTGTTCTTGCCTGGGAAATCTCATGGACAGAAGTGTCTGGTTAATAAGTTAAGGAGGNAGGAGAAGGGCACAACCAAGGATGAGACGGCTGGATGGCATCACTGACTCGATGGGCGTGAGTCTGGGTGAACTCTAGGAGTTGGTGATGGACAAGGAGGCCTGGCATGCTGCGATTCATGGGGTCGCAAAGAGTCGGGCAAGACTGAGTGACTGAACTGAACTGAACTGAAACTCTGTTTTTCAAGGTGAATAAGTTCTATTCTGTGTATACAGGTAGCACTGTATTGTACGTATAAAAGTCTGTTAAGAGGGACTTCCCTAGGGGTCCAGCAGTTAAGACTCTTTGCTTCCAATGCAGTGGGCACGAATTTGATGCCTGATCAGGGAACGAAGATCCTACATGCCACATGGCATGGCCAAAAAAAAATAAAAATAAAATAAAAATCTGCTTAAAGGGTAGATCTCATGTGAAGTATTCTTAACTAAATAAATAGCATCTTTTTATTAAAAGCAGTGATTAGCCTTTGAAATATGTATATTTTATTTGAAAAACACTTTTTGTGTTCTTTATTGACTGTGTGTAGACATGCACACACACGGACATACACACAGGCACACAAATGATTTACTTCCAATAACATAATACACTTTCCTGTTTTCATATATATCATGTATCCTCAAGTGTACTCACAGCATGCAAAAAAGGCTATAATTAACATAATGAGGTAAACTGATGGCCTGTTGCTTTTCAGCTTCACACTGTCTCCTTCTGGGCTGGCATGAGATTCAACCTCTAAGTACTTTTGACATTTGATAGCAGACTTTGCTTTGCAATACCAATTTTTAAAGTTCTTATCTATAACAGGTGTTCTTGCTATTCTTCTGACTGCATTTTATAGCTTATTTTGGAGGTGACTGTAAGGCATATTTCCCCATCCTACTCCTTCCTTATCTAAAGAACGTGACACTAAAATTCCCCTAAAAATATCTCCTTTATTCTCTTCCCTATGTCTCTTCCTATTCTAGTCTCACCACAAGATTTTTTTTTAATCTAATAACAAAAATGGCTGCTTGCCCAAAGCTCAGAAAGAAGTGAAATGTGGGTAACCTGGCTCTTTTCTCTATTAACCATGCAGTCGAGGGCTAAATCTGACAGCTTTCTCAGAAATATCTTTGCTTGTCAGTATCATGGTAATGATTCAAGAACGGTTGGGCGAAACGCCTCAGACTTTTCTAAACACACAGCTGATGCCATGTCCTTTTCCTTTTATGAGCTGCTGTTGACATTGAGATTTTCCACAGCCTCGGAGTCGTCCTTCTACCTCTGTTGGAAGGATGGGCTACTGCAGTTAACGTGAGTTGCTCTGACAAAAAAACGTGCTTAGAACATCCTCTAGTGGTGATAACGGGAATCATCAGTTTCAACACAAAGGGTCACTGCCCCATTCCACACAATCAGCACATCCCTGGACACATAATAATGATAGAAATATCTGCTGCTTTCAAGATATTTCCACTCCCAGGCCACTTGCTTTAGTCCCTCTGCTGTCAAAGCTCTTAACACATAATGGCAATATCTCATCACGGGACTTGTTTTCCACTTTTTGTCTATCATAGGTGTAAATCTGAAAGTGAAAAGCAAAGAGACCTTACAAGCCGGTTTTTCAAAAGTTCCACAAAACTTTTGAAAAAAAAAAAAAGTTCTCATGTGCGAAGTTCCACAAAGATAAAATATTATTCCACAAAGTTGAGCATTAAAAATTACTCCACACTAAGAAAAAGTCAAACTCATAGAAACAGTGAGTAGAATGGGGGTTGCCAGAGTTTGGGGGATGAGGGACGTTAGTCAAAATGTACAAACTTCCAGTTATGAGATGAATAAGTTTTGAAAATCTAATGTGCAATATGATGGCTATAGTTAATGATACTGGATTGTCTACTTGAAATTTTGCTAAACAAGTTGATCATAAGGGTTCTCATTACAGACACACACACACAATGGTAACTATGTCTAACTCTGTGGTGGTAATCATGTCACAATGTATACCATATCACATCATCAGGTTGTACTTTTTTATTTTGGCCACCCCACACAACATGCAGGATATGAGCTCCCCAAGCAGGGAAGGAAACTGTGCCCATGATAGTGGAAGTGTGGAATCTTAACCACTGGACAGCCAGGGAAGTCTCACATTGTACATTTTAAATACAAGCCATTTTATTTGTCAATTACACCTCTATGAAGCTGAGAAAAAAACAAATTTGCATAAATAAAAATGAAACATCATTCCCCGGAGATTAACAAAATGCATTGTATGGATTTCTTAGTCATGAAAATTAAAGTCTAAACTGTCCGATTTCAACAGTTTGAGATTCCAGAGCTGCTAGGTGACACTCTTTCTCTCTATGGCTATGGTCTTCATGTTTTGTTTCAAAGCTGCAAACACTACAGAGACTGTTCTTTTTTTTTTTTTCCCCAACAGAAAATTATAGAAATCAGTAAACAATGACAGTCTTTCTGGGGAAGGAAGGGGTAAGGCATCAATTATGAATTAATTAAGCTTATTGGCAAACAAAACCTGCAAATTAGGTGAGAATCAGCATTCATTTAAACCAGTAATGAGAGTGACTGAGAGCATCACGCCTCCTGATATAGGCACGTGTTCTCTGTATTTTATTACACATCATAGAATGAATTAAAACTAATGAGGCTAGCTGGTATGACTAATTTCTTTAATGATTTTGATTAATGTAAAGTTTAAAGAATGTGGCACATGACTATCTGTTGAATGTCATAGTACTGATGTTTCACACATCAGCTGGCTCCCATGGAGGTCATCATCCACAGGAATTCCTCTGTAAATGTTTCCTTTATAAATCTCTCAGGATGTAAAAAGGTGTATATAAATATGCTCTTCCCATTCACGGACTGGAACATTGAACTTAAGGAAGGCAATCATAAGTTGAAAATAAGAACACTACAGTGTCAAAGAGGGCTTCCTTGGTAGCTCAGATGATAAAGAATCCGCCTGCAATGCAGGAGACCTGGATTCAGTCCCTGGGTTGAGAAGGTCCTCTGGAGGAGAACCTGGCGACACACTCCAGTTTTCTTGCCTGAGAATTCCAGTCCTTCAGAGAGCCAGAGTCCACACTGGAGCAAAGCCTAGAGGCTGAGCGCTCACAGAGAGCCAGGCAGGAAGGTCGCACCTTACGTTCCAGATGCTGAGACCAAGGGCAAGACACCAACAGGAGATGGAGCAGCCCTGTGGGAAGTGCTGGGTTTGAACACAATGCAGTGTGGTCAAAGTCAGTGACTACAAAACATTAGATTTACAAAACAATAATTTCCTGTGTGATGACATCGCCAGGAGGCAGGTGACCTATAAAAGGCAGCTACCATCTCCATCTTGCCATTCACTAGACAGTGGTGTGGCCTGGACTGATGAAATCAAAAAAAACACAACCACAACCACAGGATTTTTTAGCCTTGCTCCCCTCACCACCGCCCATCCTCAAACCCAAGGAACAACAGAAAAAAGTATTTTTTTGTTCATTGAGGGGCTATAGGGAAGGAGATCCCATAATTTTCTAGCACATAAGAGATGGGATGTAGAAATCAGCACCTACTCACCTGTTATCACAAGGTCAGAATGAATTAAGCATCTTTAATATGATTTCCTGATCCTTTATTATTATTATTACCTGTGTGTTTGAGTTTATGTGCTCAGTCGTGTCCAAGTCTTTGTGAACCCATTCACTGTAGCTTGCCAGACTCCTGTGGAATTTTCCAGGCAAGAACACTGGAGTGGGTTGCCATGCCCTCCTGCTGGGAATTTTCCTGACCCAGGGATCGAACACACATCTCTTGTGTCTCCTGCATTAGCATGCAGATTCTCTACCACTCTGCCACCTGGGAAGCCCCTTATTATTACCCAAATAACCATAAATACATATATAAAAGTCAGTATACTTTTAACACAAACACTGGTTCTCCTATGCCCAAAGAACATTACTATGTGTGCCTGGAAATATCCCTCAGGGCTGGGAAGAAACTGTCATATAAATGTAAAGCAAAGTGATGGAAGAGATTTGCCCTGGAATTAAGCTAGGAAAATATTAGAGAAATGTTAAGAAATAATCAGGAGAACTGGTTGTATTACTTTCTAGTGGGCAGGAACTATGCCTGCTGTTTTCAGTGTCATTTAGCATAATTCATCACTGGACCTGATAGTAATACAAATGTCTAGCAACAATAATACTTTGTCACCACCTAATTAGCTAACTGTTTTCCCAATTCAGATCACTAAATATTCTTGTACCCTCAATGAAATAGGAGCAATAAGGATGCAAAGAAGATATCACATGAGTCCTACTCTCAAGGAGGTTACAACCAAGTTCATCTGTGCATGTTCAGTCATGTCCGACTCTTTGTGACCCCCATGGACTGTAGCCTGCCAGGCTCCTCTGTCCATGGGATTCTCCAGGCAAGAATACTGGAGTGAGTTGTAATGCTCTCTTCCAGGGGATCTTACCAACCCAGAGATCTAACCCACAACTCTTAACGTCTCTTGCCTTGGCAGGCAGGTTCCTTACCACTAGACTAGCACCACCTGGGAAGCCTCTAATACAACCTCTTGCTGGAGAGTAACTATAAGGTGGAATGACACAGTCGATGACCACAAAGGGTTAAAGGAACAAAGACAAGACAAGTTATGTGAAGACAATATCCTTGGAAAGGCAAAACAGCTTATCCTGACACTGTATTTGGTAAGAAGATCTTTCTACTTGAGAAGGTCATGTGTTCATTCTTACTCTCTGGCACATATTATAAATAAAACAGTACCCTCCACAGCGGTGGACTTTGAACTTCAGTGTGCATAAGGATACCTAGAGAAATGGGAAACATGGAGGTGCCACCATAATTCCTAAGCATCTGATTCAGCTGGCTTGCATTTTAATGTGTATTCAAGGTGCTCTTGGTATGGGTCCTTGGGCCCTATTTTGATATATATCACTTAAACCTTGATACTTGGCTCAATGTCCTTCAGAAAGTTTACTCCTTTTAAAGTTGCATTTGACTCATTTCTAATGAGGTGGACGAACCCAGAGCCTACTATACAGAATAAAGTAAGTCAGAAAGAGAAAAACAAATAATGCATGTATATAGCATCTAGAAAGATGGCACTGATGAACCTATTTGCAGGTCAACATCACAGACATCGAGTAGAGAACAGACTTTGGACACAGTGGGGAAGGAGAGAGTGGGGTGAACTGAGAGAGTAGCATTGAGACACGTACATCAATTACCGTGTGTGAAATATGTAGCCAGTGGGAATTTGCTGGCTGACATAAGGAACACCAACCCAGTGCTCTGTGACAACCTAGAGGAATGGGATGGGGTGGGAGGGGGGAGTGAGGTTCAAGAGGGAGGGGACATATGTGTTCCTGTGGCTGATTCACGTTGATGTACGGCAGAAACCAAGATAATACTGTAAAGTAGTTATCCCTCAATTAAAAATAAATAAACGTTTTAAAAGCTGCCGAAGTGAAATGACAAGAATTCAGTAAAGTTTTGTAAGACAATTTATAAAAACCCTGTTCTTCCCTCCAGATGACACCCATGAACTAGTCCTCTTTGACACAACCTACCCTGTACTTGAAGTTAATATGTGGCGGCATTTTTATCAAAGCTAATGAAGAAGTCTCAGGTGGGTTAAACAATAGAACAAAACTCACACCATAAGGTCTAGATATCTCTTGTCCATAAAGCATTATTTGTAAAGAAGTAGACATATTTGACATAAAAAGATTTAGAAGAGACAGACATAGACACTTTCACTCCTTTGCATTGCAAATTTTATGTGATATCTTATCATTATATTCCCAAAATGTGTTCCGGTTTATGTGACACTGATTTGTTTTTAATAAACCCATGCTGCCTGAGTTTCAATTCATTTGATTGTAGAATTCTGAATAGACTATAAAAACAAATTTCTAGAGTTAATGACCTAAAAAATTGTCATTAATTGAAGTACAAGCATCTATTTCAATTAAAGAATGTCACAATATTTAGTTTACATCTCATAGCTACCACCGTAAATTTAATCATTGGCATAATTTATACTGAAGAGCAATTTGAATAATTTAATACACTGTACTTAATGTTGGTCATTAGATGTAATTGCAAATTTATACTATTATAAATGCAATATGCACTGTACTAGTCTTTATTCTGTTTATTTCCTGTCATATTGTTTACTATTAAAAAACAAAACAGAGGAAACTCTCTTAACCAAATAGCCTTAGAGAAAATTTAACCAATGTAATCTCACAGGCAAAATCCATCTTTCATAAATAAATTCATAAAAACAACAAACTTTATAAATATTTAACATGCAAGTACTCGGGATTATTTCGCAAATTTAATTATCTATATTCTGATTTCTCTTTTTATGCCAATTAGCTCTTATTCAGCCAATATTCAATTTTTATAGAAAAAAAAGCAAAATTCAGAGGTATGATTACTTCCTACTTCTAACATTCCCAGCTTCAGGAGATGAAGGCTGCCATCATCAGGGATGAGTCGGGAAGAGCATGGCCTCTTTTTGCTATGGTGAGATGTTGCCTCCCCTGTGGTCTCCTTCCCCAAAACACCATCCCAGTCAAACTAGGGATACATATCAGACAAACAAAATTCTATTTTGTAAAACTGAGGGAGGTTCTACAAAATACATGACCAGTATTCCTCAAAACTGTCAAGGTTATTAAAAAAAGAAGGTGGGGGGAAGCCTGAGAACATGTCACATCCAGAGGAGGCCAAGGAGACTTGACAACTAATGTAACCTGGTATCCTGAATGGGAAAATGCAGCAGGGAAAGGGCACTGGTGAGAACTAATAAAATGTGAATTCAGGGCGTTGATGTTGTTTAGTCACTTAGTCGTGTCTGACTCTGTGCAACCCCATGAACTGCAGCCCACCAGGCTCCTCTGTCCATGGGACTCTCCAAGCAAGAACACTGCAGTGGGTTGCCATTTCCTCTCCAGAGGATCTTCCCAACCCAGGGGTCAAACCCACATCTCCTTTGTTGGCAGGTGGATTCTTTACCACTGAGCCACCAGGGAAGCATGAATTAAGTATGGATTTAGTTCATAATAATATACCAGTATTGATTCTTTCATTGTGACAAACATGCTATAGTAACTTGAAGGGTTAACAATGGGGAAAGTGGGTGAGGGGTATATGGGGCCACACTGTACACATTTGCAACTTTTCTGTGAACTGAGCATTAATGCAGAATAAAAAGATTAAAGTTGAAGATGTGTTTTCAGGAAATAAAAAAACTGTTCTGGTGCTTTCCTTACTTTACTGTTTTGGGGCTTTTTTTTCCTAATCAATTTGTAGGCCATAATCTGGATATTAATCATATGTCATTTATTATGGTTTGAGGATTCTCTTGAGAATCCTCAAACCATAATAAATGGATTCTCTTACATGGTCCTTTTTTAAGAGAATCCTCAACCATAATAAATGACGCATGATTAATATCCAGATTATGGTCTACAAATTGATTAGGGAAAAAAAGCCCCAAAAATAGTAAAGTGAGGAAAGCACCAGAACAGTTTTTTTTTTTCTGAAAACAAATACTCAATAAATATGAAATTATGTTAAATGTACATAGAGATCAAGGAAACACAAATTAAAATGGTCACGTTTTAACCATTACATTAGGAAATGTACACTGATTAAGTCTAGGTCAAGATTAGACAAACTGGGTGGCCATGCACTGCTGGCAGACCTGTCAATTATTACAGCATCTTTGGAAAGAATTTGAGAGTTTATATTAAAATTATAAATGCTTAGACCATTAAGTCCAGAAATTCCAAATATCATTATTTATCCTAGAAATACAGTGGCCAGAAAATAGATATAAGGACATTTGTTCCTGCAATGTTCATCAAGGTAAAAACTTGACAACTATGCCCATGTTCATAAATAGCAAAGTAAAGTGAAAGTCACTCGGTTGTGTCCAACTCTTCGCAACCCTATGGAATATACAGTCCATGGAATTCTCCAGGCCAGAATACTGGAGTGGGTAGCTTTTCCCTTCTCCAGGGGATCTTCCCAACCCAGGGGTCAAACCCAGATCTCCCACATTGCAGGTGGATTCTTTACCAGCTGAGCCACAAGGGAAGCCCATTCACAAACAGAGCAGTTGCTAAATAAGTTACACTATTTGATAGTATATATACTATGTATATGATACATGAGACAGTATAAAAAAGGAGAGAGACCCAAGATTTTGTTGAGCGGGGAGAAAAGCAAGGTCAGTTCAGTCAGGTCAGTTCGGTCAGTTCAGTTCAGTCCAGTCGCTCAGTCGTGTCCGACTCTTTGCGACCCCATGAATCGCAGCACGCCAGGCCTCCCTGTCCATCACCAACTCCCGGAGTTCACTCAGACTGACATCCATCGAGGCAGTGATGCCATCCAGCCATCTCATCCTCTGTTGTCCCCTTCTCTTCCTGCCCCAAGTCCCTCCCAGCATCAGTCTTTTCCAGTGAGTCAACTCTTCGCATGAGGTGGCCAAAGTACTGGAGTTTCAGCTTCAGCATCTTTCCCTCCAAAGAAATCCCAGGGCTGATCTCCTTGAGAATGGACTGGTTGGATCTCCTTGCAGTCCAAGGGACAGTAAATTGCCGCACTTTAAAAAATAAATAGGAAAAATGCTAACAAAATTATATATTTCATCCTAAATTACGTAAACACACAGAAAATAATGTGGAAGACGCTTCCTAAATGGATGGTAGTGGGTATATCTTGAGAGTTGAGGAAACACAACATGTGTTAAGGAGACACAACTTGTGTTAGGGATGCTTAACAAAAGGACTCCAGCCAGTGCTGTCTGCTATGGATTTGACAACCAACTCTCCCGCTGAGGCTTCCCAGGTGGCGCTAGTGGTAAAGAATCTGCCTGCTCATGCAGAAGATGTAGGAGACGTGGGTTCAATCCCTAGATCAGGAAGATCCTGGAGGAAGAAATGGCAACCCACTCCACTATTCTTGCCTGGAGAATCCCATGAATAGAGGAGCCTGGCGCGAGTCCATGGGGCCACAAAGAGTTGGACATGACTGAAGCAACTTAGCATACACATCTCCCACTGTAGTGTCTACTGGTTTCTGAGGAATAAATCCATCCACCATGAATAATTTTATGGCTTCAAAAGCTACTATTTAACAGTTATATCTTCCAAGCCCATATAAGATGGCTCTAATGTATTACTGACTCTAGTCATGCTCCTTTTTACTTATATAGTTAGAACTATTTTTAAATAAGAAATAAAAATGCTCTATCTGTATTATTCAGAGACTATCTAAAATCAGAAACGTCCTGAATGACATTTAAAAGTCCTTGGAATGCTACCATGCACTCTTGATGTTATTTAAAGTTTCTGTGTCAGCAATAGCAGGAATTGAACTCACATCCCCTGCATTAGAAGGCAAAGTTTTAACCACTGACCACCAGGGAAATCCCAAACAGCAAAAGTTTTAGCGGCACCAAATGTGAAATCAATGTTGTATTTATGAAAGAACTCAGATGGAGTTGAAAGTTTCAAGATGTATTCAGTACCAATAAGATGAAGACAATAGGTAGGATGCAGCCAGGTTAATCAGGGAAGAAGAGAAAAAGACTTATTGTATTCCTTCCACACAGAGAAGGAACTTGATTCTTCTTAGTGTGATATCTAACTTAGTACTACAATAGTTTGGTCAAAGTACTCAAAGGGTTTCAAGTTTGTTAACTGTTAAATCCAACATGAAGATCAGATCACAAAACCCAGAAGTTGGGTGCTGCATGATGCTGAGGTTCAGTTGCTCAAACTGGCATCTGGTCTCCTCGCCCAGGGAGGCAGGTCCTCCTCCATCTCAAACACTCAGTGAACTTTACATAGTGAAGGAGCTTAAGAAATCTAATGAAATCTTAGACTAAGATGCTTCAGATAACTACTTTGTTCATTTCTTCTCCCCTCCGTTTTGCACTCCTCAGAACTTCAGTCCAGAGATCATTGTTTTGAAATAACAGAAGTATTAAAACGATCTTAAGTTGATGTGAATGATTAACTGATCTTAAGTTGAAAGTGAAAAAGTATTCAAATTTTTGAGAAAGATAATGAAAATGATATGGTTATCTCTGCTTCCTCCCCACCTCAACCAAAAAAAGCTTTAAATAAAACTGAAGTGAGAACTACTACTTCACTCAACAAATAAGAAAATAAAAAGCAAAGAAAAATTAAATTAACTTTCTTTTCAGAGTAGAGCAAAATGCAGAGTTTCCTTATACGAGAATGAAGGAAAAATCCATTTCTGCATTTTATCTCATTTTTGTTTCATTTTGTTTTGTTTCAATATAGTCTCCACTAGGAGACAGTAATATAATGAAGAAAAGAGGTTTGGGCAGAAAGAAAAGTAATAGATTCAAATAATGTTAATTCTCTAATTATCTGCTCTTATATCTAAAGTCTGGGTATGATTGCATTCCCTGCGGTAAAAGGAAAATATATCTGGTGGTCTGATAATAAATAGGCCAATATTTTATTCCTATGTTACAAAAGAAAGAAATTTTAAGTAAACCTACATGTGTGCTACTTATTTGAGTAATATATTTCTAATCCTAGAAGCACTTGGGAAAATAGTATAATGCGAAGCCTCATTTTCCCCAAAGGGACAATGCTATAATCAGAGGGATAACTGTGAGATACTTACATTTAGAAGTAATAAAGTTGAAGAAAGAGTTAAAAAAGTAAGATAATAGTCTGGCAAGAAATGAAAATGAAAAGGGAACTTCTATGACTTGCTGCAATTTGGTTTTATCTTCTTGTTGGAATGAATATTGAATTCAAGGAGGCACAATTATTGGCGGTTCCTAGAAAAGAATGAATTCCATGCTTAATAGTTAATAAACTCAAATTATATCAAAGTAACTTTTAAAAACTTATTTCTTTTATCTACAATATTCTATAATATCAAGCAGGTAGCTATTGGCTATAATCTCCAGGGGACTGTATCACTGTGATCAAAATCTCATAGATTCTGTAAGAGGCCAACAATATAATCAGGATAAATTACAGTGTAATATAGTATGATTGTTCTTGTGCAAATGTAATGTGACTGTCCCATTATTTGCATCTCATATTTTAAGATAGTAGGAACAGAAAGAAATCATGTATAGAAATTCACTTTTTAAAAAGAACATTAATTTTAAATTCAGACAATATAAATACATTTGCTAATCAGTTAAAACTATGAAGATCAGATGACTCAGAATATTATATCTGGAATAATTTTTTTATTGTTCACAGTATACAACAAGAAGCTTAAAAGGGAAACTAGAACATCAATAAAATCAGTTCTAATGAAATATGCAAAAATCAGGGATACAAATGCTTGGTCCAGAGTTAGCTATTAGATCAAGTTAACTTCCCCAATTTAAAGCTTTTAATGAAATGAATAGATTAAGGTAGAGATACACATAAACTTTTCAACAATACAATGGAATTGCATTAATTTGAAGCTCACAAATTTTGTAGATAGATCAAAAATTTTTATAATTTAATAAGTACCCTAAAGATATTCAAGAAAAGTTTATATCATCTGGGACCTCAGATTATTCCTATAATTTCAGATGTTCAACAAGGTAAACGGTAACTAAACAGCTGAAAACACAAGACCCTATAAATAAGAATCAGCAGAAATAACAGAAAACTGAAATGGATGCATAGGAATTCTCAGTTCAGTAGCTCAGTCATGTCCAACTCTTTGCAATCCCATGGACTGCAGCACACGAGGCTTCTCTGTCTATCACCAACTCCCGGAGTTTGCTCAAACTCTTGTCCCTTGAGTCAGTGATGCCATTCAACAATTTCATTCTCCATCATCCACTTCTCCTCCTGCCTTCAATCATTCCTAACATCAGAATCGTTTCCAATGAGTCAGTTTTTTGCATCAGGTGGCATCAGTCCTCCCACTGAATATCCGGGACTAATTTCCTTTAGGAACTCTAGATAGTAGAATTATCAAACTACAAAATAAGTAACTTATTATAAGCCAAGGTTAAAATTATCCACAGCATAATGGAAACTGTTTCACAGTGACTTAGATGGTTTGGAGAAAAATCAAGTACAAAGTTTAAAGCTGAAAAATATAGTAACTGAAATTAAGAACTCAGGGGGAGAGTCTTCACAAGACATCCAGCTGAAGAGTTAGTGGAACAGAAGATAGATTTGAAGAAATTAGCTGAGTGAAACATGGAGTAACAAAAATACTTAAAATAATGTTTAAATGTAGGCAATATTGTTGCTGATGTTCAGTGGCCAAGTGGTGTCTGACTTTTTGGGACCCCCATGAACTGCAGAACACCAGGCTTCCCTGTCCCTCATCATCTTCTGGAGTTTGCTAAAACTCATGCCTATTGAGTCAGTGATGCCATCCAACCATCTCATCCTCTGTCGTTCCCTTCTCCTGCCTCCATTCTTTGCCAGCATCACAGTCTTTTCCAGAGAGCTGGCTCTTTGCATTAGGTGACCAAAGTATTGGAGCTTCAGCTTCAGCATTAGTTCTTCCAGTAAATATTCAGGGCTGATTTCCTTTAGGATTGACTGGTTTGATCTCCTTGCTGTCCAAGGGACTCTCAGGAATCTTCTCCAGCACCACAATTTGAAAGTATCAGTTCTTCCGCACTCAGCCTTCTTTATGGTCTAACACTCACATCCATCCATGACTACTGGAAAAATCATAGCTTTCACTACATAGACCTTATCTGCAAAGTGATGTCTCTGCTTTTTAATATGCTGTCTAGGTTTGTGATAGTTTTTCTTCCAAGGAGCAGGTGTCTTTTAATTCCGTGACTGCTGTGTCTGATATGATGTTAATCTCATTCAGTCTATTTGTGTGTGTGTATGTATTGTATTTTTCACCTCTCAAAGTTTCCTTTGGTCCTTTATCATGTTTATCATTTTCCTCCTGATCTTTCCTATATTTTCTTTTACATCCTTGAGCATATTTAAGATTTATAAATGTTGTCTTAAGATCTTTGTCTCCTTTATTTCTTTAGCCTGTCATTTTTGGTGATGATTTTCCTCTGGGTATTGGGCGTAGTTTCCTGCTTATCTGCAAACAAAGTAACTTCTTTATCATTTACTGATCACTGTGAGGGTTNGCTCTCTAATTCTTCTTCACTTTCTGCCATAAGATTGGTGTCATCTGCATAGATTGATACTTCTCCTGGCAATCTTGATTCCAGCTTGTGCTTCTTTTAGCCCAGCATTTCTCATGATGTACTCTGCATAGAAGTTAAACAAGCAGGGTGACAATATACAGCTTTGACGGACTCCTTTTCCTATTTGGTACCAGTCTGTTGTGCCATGTCCAGTTCTAACTGTTGCTTCCTGACCTGCATAGAGGTTTCTCAAGAAGCAGGTCAGGTGGGCTGGTATTCCCTATATGGAACAATTTATTAGAAAACATTAATAATGCTAGGGTATATATTTCCAAACTAAATTTCAAATAAGATAGTGAGCCATAATCAAATATTTTAAGATTATGCCTCAAAGATATGATTTTGAAGGTAAAATAGGATGCTGTTTATATATGCATTTAACAACTATAACCCAACAAATTATAAATCAAAGTGACTGACATAAAACTGATGATCCATATTGTCAAGCCTCAGAATTTTAGAGCTTTTTAAAGGAAGCCTAAAGGTCAGCATGCATGATTTTTTTTGCAAAAGGAAAATAAACTGGAGGCCCCTCTGCCACTTGCTCAAATATGTTCCACATAACTCTGGAAGTTAGGTGGAAAAAATGGATCTATAGTCAAAAACAGTGAAAACTCTGATCAAATTGAGTAAAACATGATTCTTTCATACGAAATCATCTGTCTCTAATACGCTAATGTGCATTGTTAATCTCCAAAAGGAAAGTATCATATTCTGGATTCCCCAAATGTACAGGCACAGTCACCTCTTGATTTAACAAACATCTCGAGGGAACACTGCTCTGCAGAACACAGTTGGGAAAGGGTGTTCTAGAGGCGGAAATTCCAAGTTTATGAAAGTAATTCAATTTCATTTTAAGAATATATCCAATTATTCTAAAAATTAAACTATGTGCACTGTGCTTAATCACTCAGTAGTGTCCAGCTCTTTGCAATTCCATGGACTGTAGTCCACCAGGCTCCTCTGTCCATGGGGATTCTCCAGGCAAGAATAATGGGCTGGATTGCTGTTCCTTCCTCCAAGGGATCTTCCCAACTCAGAGATCGAACCTGGGTTTCCTGCATTGCAGGCAGATTCTTTACCACCTGAGCCATGAGGGAAGCAAAAAATTTAAGCTACCATGATCCAAAACATCAATTAGACAAAAGACAGATAGACAGACAGATCCTGTTTTCCTTCTCTCAGCCACCACCTCTCTACACACACACACAGACACCCACATATCACACACTGTAAACCCTTCTCTTCAACCTCCTAATACAGTATAGAGTAATTTTGGTTGGATCAATATTCAACTTCTTTTATTGTGATGATGTAAATACTATCCGGCTTCTCAGGTGGTGTTATGGTAAAGAACCTACCTGCAAATGCAGGAGACATAAAAGATGCAGGTTTGATCCCTGGGTTGGGAAAATCCTCTGGAGGAGGGAATTCAAACCCACTCCAGTTTACAGAGGAGCCTGGTGGGCTATAGTCCATAGGGTTGCAAAGAGTCGGACACCACTGAAGTACTTAACAAAAATGGAAAGATTATTCAGAGCTGAACGACCTGTATTAATATATCATTCATTTTCCTTTCTTGCACAACTTTTTGTTTTCTCTGGAATGAATCGTTATCACAAGCTTTCCCCACCTAGGTACTCAATCCCAAATTGCTTACAACTGTCTGACTCTCCTCTCAAGAAGTTAAGACATATCACAGTCTATCAACTTTGTATTTCTGGAGGAAGCTCTTCTAGAACCTTCTCGCCTGCTAAAATCCAGACTCACACGCTCCACGCTGGCCATCTCACTTCACCATCACTCTGGGGATCTCCTTTGCCTTTCTCCTTTGTTGGATCTCCTGTTTCCTGGATCCCACACCTATTTCCTTGGATTACTTTGGTCAAGCACATCTGCCGTTTGAGTAGAGGGCTTCCTGCGAAGGTACTGACGGATGAGTCGGGGAGGAGGTGCACCGTAAAGATGTTATCTAATCGTCCTGTCTTCAGAAGTTTCCCAACCCTCAATCGAGCTTATGTGTTCTAAAAGGAACTCTCCCTTCATCACACCATAAGGACTTCCAGGGATCCACCACAGATTAGGAGGGCTCCTGAAGATGTCACTGCTTCTCCAACAGCTATTAACAAGTCCAGATGATATGAGCCTCCTTAAAGTTGTAGACACATCCGTTGCCACCAATTCCTGGGACTTTGAGAGATACCGTCATGTAAACAGTCTTGTTCCTCATGTGTGATAAATCCATTCCTGCACAACCACCTGCTTCCANCCTGAAGATGTCACTGCTTCTCCAACAGCTATTAACAAGTCCAGATGATATGAGCCTCCTTAAAGTTGTAGACACATCCGTTGCCACCAATTCCTGGGACTTTGAGAGATACCGTCATGTAAACAGTCTTGTTCCTCATGTGTGATAAATCCATTCCTGCACAACCACCTGCTTCCAAAATACTGTTCCTGCCATCTCTTCTTTGGTTTTCTTTAATCTTGTAAGTTTTCACACTTAAAAAAAAAACTCTTTCCTGTTATTTTAACACACTTCATGGTGGAAACAAAACTAAAAGCCTTTCTATTTAATGGATTAGCATGATTTGATACATGAGCTCCTTTTTATGCATTTGTATATTTTCTAAACTTTCTCTAATAATTCTATCATTTGGTAATCAGAACATAAATTTACTTGCAGGGAAGGACAGGTGACACAGATGCACTGAGTGGACTTGTGGACACAGTGGGGAAGGGAGAGAGTGGGACAGATGGAGAAAATAGCATCAATATATATATGCTATCATGTATAAAGTGGATGGCTGGTGAGAAGTTGCTATAAAACACAGGGAGCTCAGCTCTGTGCTGTGTGATCACCTAGAGAGCTGGGATCAGGGGAGGATGGGGAGGCTGAACTGGAGGGGGATATATATGGCTGATTCATGTTGTTGTATGGCAGAAACCAACACAATATTGTAAAAAAGTTTTTTTAATTTACCTGGTATAATAATCTAAAGAAATGACATTTGGAATATACAAAGGTAATCAGGCTGACTTTCTCCCTCCTTAGGACTTCCTCCAAATACTCATTTATCTATATATAAATAATAAGAAAGTTTAACTATAAAAGGAAATTTTCTATTACCCAATGATCATTGTTCATAATGAGACCTTGAAGTAAGGCCATAATCTTAACAAGTCTTCTAAATCATCAGCTATTTCAATATAATTATAACAGATGCTATCTTTCATGTGACTATTTCTGAACCTTAAATTATCTTCTATGAAGACACCCTAGGGAATGAGCACAAATCAAATTACCATTGAAGAACTTCCTGAAAAGCTCTCAAAAATAAAAAAGCACATGTGCACACATGTCCTTAGAAGTTGCAGAGCTGCTTGGCTGACCTTGTTTCAGGGAGTTTGGTTCAGCTAATTGATAACCCACTGCGGTGTCCCTCTTTAAGGAAGATAATTCAGTAAAAAATCTCCAAAAGCAGAGTCTTTATACTACAATAAAAAATATTAAAGAATTCTTTAAAAAGAAAGAATGAGACTCAGAGATATTAGTAACTTTGTCAAGGTCACACAGATAAACTGGTGGTGGAGTCAGAATGGAACCCAAGCCATCCATCTGCCGCTGTGCCACAGGGGGCCTCCACATTCAACCCAGTGCCCAGTGAGAGGAGGGTTTGAGGGATGCTTGTTGCTTCACTCTGTTGTGTATTATTTGAATCTTCTGCCGCAAACATGTATTCTATTTAGAGACACAGGGACAAAGAACAGAAAGAAAATCAAAGAATGACTCTTGCCACAGAAATTTCAATAGGTAAATGGAGATGAACACATTTCAGGACAGTGAGGAGTAAAAAAGGAGACGAGAAAGGGGTGAAAAGCGTAAAGTGACTGATTTTTAAAAGGGCAAAAACACCTTGAACCCATGATGCAACCATAAGTTAGCCTAACACTTAGGGGACATTGAGGCTTCCCAGGTGGCGCTATTGGTAAAGAATCCGCTTGCCAGTTCAGGAGACACAAGAGACATGGGTTCAGTCCTTGGGTTCGGAAGATTCCCTGGAGAAGAGAATGGCAATCCACTCCAGTATTCTTGCCTGGGAAATCCCATGAACAGAGGAGCCTGGCTGCCTACAGTCCATGGGGTCACAAAGAGTCAGACACGACTGAGTGACTGAGCACCAACTGGGAATATTAGCAATGTGATACCAAAAAAGAAAACTTGGCTGTCCTTTTTCCCTAGAAATCTCAATCCTAGGAACCTATCTAAAGAGATAAGGAAGGACTTCCCTGGTGGTCCAGTGCTTAAGACTCTACCTTCTAATGCCTAGAGAGCACAGGTTCAATCCCTGGTCGATAAGCTAAGATCCCACATGCTTTGTGGTGCAGCCAATAAATAAATGAATAAAGTTTTTTAAAAGAGAGATAAGGAGGCAAAGATATGCAAGGGCTTCATAATTATCTGCCCTTTGTTATTTGAAAGGTGCAGTGGAAAGAGCTCAGGGTTTGCAGTGAAACCTACCTGGGTGTGAACCTTGGGTTTGCCGTGTACGGTCTGTGACCTGAGCAAGTTACTCAACCCCTCTCGGACTTAGGGTCTTTATTTCTAACATGGAAATAAAAGAATATGCCTCACGAGATCAATGTGAGGATTAAATGAGATAAAACAAACCCCAGGGTCTGAAACACAGAACAGCGTTCGTTCTTTCCTGTCATCGCTCACTAGAATGTGTCACTTAGAATGAAGGTGTAGGGTTCCTCTGGTGGTTCATGGTAAGGAACCTGCCTGCCAGTGCAGGGAACGTGGGTTCCATCCTTGGTCCAGGAAGATCCCACCCGCTGCAGAGCAACTCCGCCTGTGTGCCACAACTGCTAAGCCTGTGCTCCAGAGACTGGGAGCCACAACCACTGACGCCCACATACCTAGAGACCATGCTCCGCAACAAGAGAAGCTGCCACAAGGGGAAGCCTGTAAACTGCAACAAAGACCCAGCACAGTCAAAATAAAATAATAAAGTAAACACATTTTTAAACTTTAACCAAAACTCAAGAACACACCAGGCTGTATATCGCTTACATGTTGTTATTGTTTAACTGCTAAGTCATATCCAACTCTTCTGCACCAAAGTATCATAAACCACTAAATTTAGCTTTACAAGTTCTTCCCAAGCAAATCTACCTTATGCTATTTTGACACTTTCTCAATCTCAATTAGCACGAAACTCATTAACAAAACTGTTTTATACACAACAGTGAGTCACATTTTTCTTCCTTCTTCCCTAATCCCAAGTGTGTTGTAAGGGTGATTGAGTATCTAATTACTTCTTAATTGAATGCACATATTACACATTTTTCACTAGGTTCAAGTTTAATGCTTTCAGTCCAGAAATCAAAGTCAATGAAATTAAGTTGAATTGGGATTTGAGCAACTATTTTAAGGAGAAGGTTTGTATTATGTCTAATTATAAGTAAATGTGGATTTTAGCATTATTTCCTATGGAAATACTTCAGGTCCAGAAATGTGCTATAAATGACTAATTTAGATGATTAATAACATTGTTATTCTTATTTACAATCTTTTATTCCTCATTACAGTGATTTTATTGCTGGGACCCACAAATATAATCATTCTTGAAATAAAAGATACCATTAGAGAACCATTGGTTATACTCCAACTAAAATTAGAATCAACATTCATTCATGCTTGCAAAAAATTACATGAGTTTCTCTGTACTATAAAGGTTACTGGAAATCTCACACACCGCTAACACAAGAAAAACATAAATCTAGGAATATATTCATCAAAAATATTCATTTATGATAAACCATAAAAAAATATTACTATCAAAATGGTGCTCCAATTCAGTTCATACTTTACCAGGAGACAATTTCTTGAGTTTTTTTTGTTTTCATTTTTCTTTTTGCATTATGCAGGAGTTAAAATAAAAAACCTCTGAGGTAGGTATCTCATACAATGAAGGTTGGTTTGCTTGTTCCTAGTTATGGAAATCAACCACCTGTAATAATTTAGTGAAGGCCTCTTCAGGTAGAAGACTAGATTAAATAACTTTCCGAGATCCAATTCAACTCCATGCTTCTAAGATGTCTGAAAATATATTCTACAGACAAGTCGTCAAAACTCATGAGTTTCTAACCACTAAAAGTATAAGAATTCAGAAAATGCGCAGGCATTTAAAGAAGCAATGTGATAGAAAATTTGTTGTTTTCAGTCGATAAGTCTTATCTAACTCTTTGCAACCCCATGGACTGCAGAACACCAGGTTTCTCTGCTGTCACCATCTCCCAGAGTTTATTCAAACTCATGTCCACTGAGTTTGTGATGCCATCCAAGCATGTCATCCTCTGTCATTCCCTTCTCCTCCTGCTTTCAATCTTTCCCAGTATCAAAGTCTTTTCCAAAGAGTTGGCTCTTTCCATTAGGTGACCAAAGTATTGGAACCTCAGCTTCAGCTTCAGTTCTTCCAATAAATACTCAGGGTTGATTTCCTTTAGGATTGACTGGTTTGATCTCCTTGCAATCCAAGGGACTTTCAGGAGTCTTCTCAAGAGCCATAATTCAAAAGCATCAATTGTTTAGCACTCAGCTTGCTTTATGGTCCAGCTCTCACATCCTGTAAATGACTACTGGAAAAATCACAGTTTTGACTATACAGACATGATAGAAAAACTCATCCAAAACTAACATGGTTTTACTGTTTTAACAATTAATTTATTCTAAGAATGATATTGCTGTGCTCAATCGCTCAGTCGTGTCCAACTTTTTGGACCTCATGGACTGTAGCCCATCAGGATCCTCTGTCCATGGAGATTCTCTGGGCAAGAATACTAGAGTTGCTATGCCCTCCTCCAGGAGATCTTCCCAACCCAGGGATCAAACCCAGGTCTCTCACATTGCAGGCAGATTCTTAACCATCTGAGCCACCAGGGAAGCCCATTAATATTGGAGTGGGTAGCCTATCCCTTCTCCAGGGGATCGTCCCCACCCAGGGATTGAACCAGGGTTTCTTTATCAGCTGAGCTACCAGGGAAGCCTGAGAATGATATTACATAGTGTCAAATCTCTTGATAGAAGAAACCTCCATATTCAGTTCAGTTCAGTTCAGTCCCGTCCAACTCTTTGCAACCCCACGAATCGCAGCACACCAGGCCTCCCTGTCCATCACCAACTCCTGGAGTTCACTCAGACTCACGTCTATTGAGTCAGTGATGCCATCCAGGCATCTCATCTTCTGTCATCCCCTTCTCCTCCTGCCCCCAATCCCTCCCAGCATCAGAGTTTCTTCCAATGAGTCAACTCTTCACATGAGGTGGCCAGATTACTGGAGTTTCAGCTTCAGCATAATTCCCTCCAAAGAAATCCCAGGGCTGATCTCCTTTAGAATGGACTGGTTGGATCTCCTTGCAGTCCAAGGGACTCTCAAGAGTCTTCTCCAGCACCACAGTTCAAAAGCATCAATTCTTCGGTGCTCAGCTTTCTTCACAGTCCAACTCTCACATCCATACATGACCACAGAAAAAACCATAGCCTTGACTAGATGGACCTTTCTTGGTGAATGAAGTAATGTCTATGCTTTTAAATATGTTATCTAGGTTATTATCCAACAAATATTTCAGATTCTATATAAGATATTGGGCATTGTCTAGACTATTTTAGCATTGTATGCTACCAAAACTAGTTTTAACTGGCATGTTTGTTTAATTAAAACTGAAGGATCACAATGATCAGAATGGCCATCATAAAAAGACTACCAGCAGGAAATAAGGAAGGAGTGTGAAGAAAAAGGTACCCTCCTGCACTGTTGGTGGGAATATAAATTGGTACAGCCACTATGGAGAATATATGAAGGTTCCTTAAAAGACTAAAAATAAAGTTACCATCAGTTCAGTTCAGTTCGGTCGCTCAGTCGTGTCTGACTCTTTGTGATCCCATGAACCACACCACGCCAGGCCTCCCTGTCCATCAACAACTCCCGGAGTCTACCCAGACCCATGTCCATCAAGTCAGTGATGCCATCCAGCCATCTCATCCTCTGTCATTCCCTTCTCCTCCTGCCTTCAATCTTTCCCANAAAAAAAAAAAGGCAACTCAAGGCACCATGCCCTACAGCCTTCAATCTGACCCTCTAAATGCCTGGTTTCCCCAGGTTTGCCTAGGGGGGCATATTTTCAGGGCAGACCCACTTGGATTGGCTGGAAGTTTGATCTGACACTGCAGTTGCCCATATGGACTCAGTGACCCTGAATGGGATATCTTTAGGTGTCAGGCCCTGGGTGCTGTTCAGGGAGGCCCCCTAACCAACTCACCATCCACCCCCGACCTAGAGGATGAGATAGACAGAGGGTAGTAAAGATTCAACTCTGAAATATCCCAGAGGAGTGAGTATTAGAAAACATGCCAGCCATGCCCAATTCCTTCTAGATTCTCCAGGGCCATGTGCCACCAGCCATTTTCCTCTGGGTTGTATTCACTTATTAATTCGTTCCTTCATTCTCAGTACACTTTAACTGAGTGCCTATTATGTGCTGGGGGTACTGCAGTGAGAAGACAGATGAGGTCTCTGCTCTCATGGAGACTCTAATGATAAGAGAATATATAAGTGACACGTCCAGGATAATTTTACGTGGTGAAAAAAGATGAGGAAAAGGAATAGGGGGGTAGCTTAGTGAGTGCCTCAGGAATTTTAGATTGAGGGTCAGTGAGGGCCTCTCTGCTGCTGCTGCTGCTAAGTCGCTTCAGTCGTGTCTGACTCTATGTTACCCCATAGACAGCAGCCCACCAGGCTCCCCCCTCCCTGGGAGTCTCCAAGCAAGAACACTGGAGTGGGTTGCCATTTCCTTCTCTGACGAGGGCCTCTCTAGGGAGGCGGTATGGGAATATTAACCTGGAACTTGAAGTTAAATTCCTGTGTCAGGCAGAGGGAAAAGCGAGTGCGTAGGTCCTGAGGCTGGGGTGAGCTGAATAGTTTGCCAGGTATTTAGGAGGGAAACGTTGAAGGACTGGGAAGGGAACGGCGGGATCCAAGCCTAAGGCAGAATTTGGTTCCTTTGTGGCCAGAGCTCCCTCGATGCATATAACATTCCTGCACCTGTTCTAATCTGGCCCAGGTCACTTGGTGGATGTCCTTACACTGTCCTCCGGTGACTCCTCTAACTCAGTCTCAGTCCCCCAACCCGTGAAATGGGTATATATAAAATCTTTCCCTCACGAAGGCTTAATGAACTGTTTGGGAGGCTCTTAGTTAACTCTCATTCCCACGGGGTGTAGGGGCCCTCCAGAGAGACATGGCCAGAGTGTTTGGCGGTTTTTCAAAGCTGCTACTCTTGTTAGTTACAAGTGGATCCCTGGGGCTGCTCCTCAGAGTCCAGTGGTGAAACAGAGAGAATGCAGAGCAGCAGTCAGGGCAGGGATGAAATCTGTGGGGGGCTGGATGCAGAGATCTCTTCCAGCTCATCTCTCCAGAGCCTGTGTTCAGAGCACCCATCTGGAGTCGCTAGCTGAGTGAGTCCAGCTAGTTAGGTTCTTCATCTCTCAGGGCCTCAGTTTCCCTCTCTGTATCGTGGGACCCATCTCAGGCGCCTCCGACCCCCCATCTGAGGATTTCTGGGGGGAATTCGTGAACTCTGAGAACAAGCAGCTGTGTTGCTCCCTGTTGTCCATGAGGATGGGATTAATAATCATGAGACAGAGTGGGCAAGAAGGAGGCCAGGTCCTCTGTAGAAAAACACTGCCCCTTCTAGGGGTCTGGGAGTTTCCATCTGTAACTTGGTAGGTCCAGAGGGTAGAGGACGGTTGAGTCTCCAAGTGATACCCCCCACTTTGGAACATTACAAAGCTGACAGTCCCCCTGCCTGCCTGACCCTCTTATTCCCCCAGATTCAGTCAAAGCCCAGTGGCTACACTTGGGAGGCAGAAGCTGGGAGAAGGAACCCCTGAATTTACCCCCAGTATCCCCCTGCCCACCCCTGGGTGCCAAATCCCAGAACCAAATCTCATTGAAATGCAAATCCCAGAGGGTGTTCCCAGGTGACGTATGGGTGGGGGTGGGGGTTTCCAAGTCTGCCTGGTGGGGTGGGACCCTCCTACCCCAGTTCCTCCCCTTCATCCCCTCCTCCAGGCCCCATCTGAAGGGCTTAGTCCTTCCTTCCCTAGGTCTGGCTCTTGGCCTGTGGATTCCCGTGGTCTGGCTGGGCGCCTCTGGAGCTGGTGAGGCCAGGGTGGGAAGGGAGGGGACATTCATTGACCTGAGACCCCCTACTTCTCTTCCATCCCTCAGCCCCTCCACAGACACTTCCCTTTTTCCAGATTTTGTCAGTCTCAGGTGCTCCCAGCCCCACCCTCCCCAGAAAAAAAAAAAAAAAAAAAAANAAGCAGAAATAGATGTTTTTCTGGAACTCTCTTGCCTTTTCGGTGATCCAGCAGTTGTTGGCAATTTGATCTCTGGTTCCTCTGCCTTTTCTAAATCCAGCTTGAACATCTGGAATTTCACGGTTCACGTATTGCTGAAGCCTGGCTTGGAGAATTTTAAGCATTACTTTACTAGCGTGTGAGAAGAGTGCAATTGTGCGGTAGTTTGAGCATTCTTTGGCATTGCCTTTTCTTTGGGACTGGAATGAAAACTGACCTTTTCCAGTCCTGTGGCCACTGCTGTGTTTTCCATATGAGTTACCATATGACCCAGCAATCCCACTCTTGGGCATACACTGAGAGATAGTTCAAAAAGATACATACATATATAATTTAAAAAGATGCATGCACCTCAGTTTTCACTGCCACACTGTTTACAATAGCCAGGATGTGGAAGCATTCTAAATGTCCATTAACAGAGGAATGGAAAAAGAAGATGTATTACATATACACAGTGGAATATTACTTGGCCATAAAAAGAATTAAATAATGTCATTTGCAGCAATACAGATGGACCGTGAGAAAACTGGAAGAAAGGCTAGTCTGCAAAGGATGATCATGGCCCTTCTCTGGTGGCCCAGTGACTAAGACTCCATGCTTCCAATGCAGGGGGCCTGGGTTGCATCCCTAGTCAGGGGACTAGATCCCACATGCTGCAACTAAAAGGAGATCCCATGTGTTGCAACTAACCCCTGGTGCAGTCAAATAAATAAATAAGAATCAATATTTTTTTAAAAACACACAAAAGTAACCAAGTGGATTTGAACAGAAACAAAAGAATTTTTAAAAAAAGAAAAACTAAAATCATAAATTCAATCTTTTATATACTGAGTCTGAAACTCAGTATATAGGTCTTTGGCACATGCAGAAGAAAAATCATGCAAACAGTTGGGCATCCAATTCCAGAGCTTAACAGGGAGGCCTGGTGCAGGCATACAAATGAGGGTTATCTGCATTTGGTGGTAACAGAGGCTGTGGGTGTAGGTGATTCACCTACAAAGAGAGGAGGCCCGCTAGGCTGAACCATGAGGACTCCAACAGCAAGTGCCCTCTGGCAAGGTCCCTTTATATGCTGGGTTTGCATAGTTCCCTGGGTCTATGACAAACAAGCTTTCCTAAGTTTTGACAACAGAAGGAGAGATGGTTGGATGGCATCACAAATTCAATGGACATGAACTTGAGCAAGTTCCAGGAGATGGTGAAGGACAGGGAAGCCTGGCGTGCTGCAGTCCATGGGTTTGCAGAGTCAGACATGACTGAGCGACTGAAGAATAACAAAGTATCTATGAACTTCATCATGGAAAAGAAGAGCTGGAAAGAACTGACAGTAAATGAGGTAGAAAATGGAATGAATGCTTCTTTGTGAACCATCTTTTAATAAGCCCCAAACTGGAAAAATAAAATTTAAAAATTGATTTGAGGAGATACCAATAATGAGCATCCATGAGGAAAGATACATGATACAACATGTTTGGGTGAGATGAACCTGGTCTCGGTGTCTTTCTTATGGAAAATACATGAAGTTTAAAATGATGAAATCTACTATACTTAAGGTGTCCTAACATATTAATGTTCAACATAAAAGCTGACCCATGACTGCAAAATGTTTTCTTTTCTTCCTCCCAAATACAATTTTGTTAAATTCAAGTGAAGGGGGAGGGATAAATCAGCAATCTTACCCTCAATAAATTATTAACATTTCAATACACACAAAAAAAGAGACAGTTATGGAAAGAAGGCTTATTTTCCTTCTTTGGTCATCTTGAAGAAATGTCTATACAGTTTTGATATTTTTCATTCTTGGGTTAATAACAACTTTTATATCATACAATAAACACATAATAGATGGGCTGAGCACCCTTGGTATTTTGGCCTTTTCTTGAAATCATTTTAAAGTCCTTTAGGAAATCCATTCATTTCTGGACAATTCTATATGATATAGTAAATAGAAAACAGCTATATCCATCAAGCTCTCATTTCTCACCCTAACGCTGTATATCATATTAAATTATTAGAGTGAGTCAAGTCCAAGTTCTATTGACTAAAAATATGGCTCTGAGTTTTCCATTTATCCCGGAAGGATAATAGCTTTTGCCTACTTGGTCATTCAGAGTTGACATTATCCCTTCCCCACACAGCCCCTCCTTTTCCATAATGGCTTGCCCTTTTCTAACCTCCAACTTTGTCAGGTTATAAAAGAAAACTGATAAGAAATTGATGCTAGCTATAGCATTTATTAAACTTAAGAAAACAACATTATTAACTGCAAAAATATACATGGAGAAGAATTCAGTACAGTCTGAATGTGACTTCAAAGACCCAGAAAGGGTCTCTGCCCAAATATGAGGGTAAGTTTGACACAAGAATCATTCAGATACTTACTTATCTTTTCTCATCTTCCTTTTTCTGTTTTTTTTTTTTTTTCTAATCTATTTGGAGCACACTAAGTTTCCCCTTAATTGGAGTTCTGCGGCATTGGTTTTTACAGAAAATAGTTATAACTAACTATAGTTACTGTAAACATGTGTGCTACTTAACAATTAAACTGAGTCACAGGGGAAACAGGCAAATTTTTAAACAGAATAGCTTTCTAATAATTGGCTAATATTTAATGAAAAAAAACAGGCAAGTAATTATTTCATTCGAAGGTTAGTATCAATATTATGACAGCCTGAAGTCATATTCAGACTGTACTGAACTCTTCCCCATGTGTACTTTTGCAACTTATAACATCATCTTCTTAGATGTAATAAATGTCACAGGTAGCATCAAATAGAATAATACTAACCTTCCAATGAAATAATTACTTGCCTGTTTGTTTCATTAAATATGAGTCCATTTTTAGAAAGCTATTATGACTGTTCATACATTTGCCTGAATCCCGTGACTCAAATACTGTTAAAGTGCACACGTTTGCAGTAACTATAGCTAATCATAATTGTTTTCTGTAAAAACCGTCAAAAAATTCTAGATAATCTCCTCTCCCCCCCTTAAAAGGGGAAATGATCAGTGTGCTCCCAATAGATTAGGAAACAAAGAAATGGAAGAAAAAGAAAGTAAGTATTTCTGAAAGATCCCTGTGTCAAATTTATCCTCATATTTGGGCAGAGACCCTTTCTGGGTCTTTGAAGTCACATTATTATGCCAAGGACAGCAAAGAGACTGACCAGAAAGCTTGGTCTTATTTCTGGTTTGTTGTTACTAAGGTTTGGTTCTCCTACATCCATAAAGTTCGATGGGTAAATTGGCTCCCAGAAATCTGAACTAGCCTTGTATCTGGATGAGTTATATGTAAACTCTTTAAACAAGTACAAAACCATAGTTCATACTTCTTAAATGGTAATATAAAAAGTCCCAGGTAATTCATGGGAATAATAAGTCTCGGTTATCAAAACCCTCCAGATGTCTAGACATGTCATGTAAAAATGAATGTCATTTTAAATCCCCAAACTAAAGTTATTTTAGTAAAGCACAGCTAAAATAAATCTGAATTATTTTGAACATTTTTTTAGAAAGCCATCAGAAAAAAAAGTTTTTTTCCTTCTCAGTTCTAAGAGCTTAAATGAAACATTCATGCATTAAATTCAAAGTCTGACTGTCAAATCATTTCACTTTAATAAAAATTTGAATTACCTGCCTTAGGGCATTATTAAATATCAAATAAAAAGCACACATCCATAAGTCTGATTTCCCAATATAATTTTTATGTAGAAGTATGACTAGATTTGTACTACACATTTCAAGATAAAAGGATCAAAAATGTATTCATGAAAGGATACAGTCAGAAGTGAGCTTGTCTTTGAGAGAATTTCTGCACCATTTTTAGGAATCTGGGGGAAAATGACCCCCTTTCAGGAATCTCAGCCACCAAAACAAGGATAGCAATCCATCCTCTCTCCTAAAATATCTATACTGTAATTAACTGAAAACTTTGAGAATTACACACTGTCTTCCTATCATACAATGAATATGAAACATACGTATCTGAAATATATGCAGTCTCCTCATAAACATTTAAGGGTATGTGTGTGTGTGTGTGTAAGACAGAGATAACATAGGGATAATTATTTAGATATTTAGAGAGGCAATTTGCATGGAGGGCAAGATATGGATCAAAAACTCAAGCCAATAATCTCATTTCATAAAAAGTGTCATTTATAGTTACTGATATTCACAGAAGAGTATACCAAACCTACACCGGATAAAGTCATAAACTCACATCCACCAGCCTCACTGTGTCTCTCTGCCTGCCCTCTGAGGAGTCCTGCCTGCACCCCTCTCCCCACCCTCTGCTCCCAACTTCTTCCAGCTTCCCTCCCCGACTCCTAGCTCTTCCCCAATCCCCCTTAAACGGTAAAGCAAGTCACAAAACGCTGTCTATAAACCACCACCTCCTTCCTTCCTCTGACTGCATGGAAAAGTGTCCATTCCTGTAACAAAAGTCAGCCTCCATTTGTGCTTAGAATTCCATCCCCTGGCAACTTTTCACAGACTTCACTGCGAGGATTAGCCCCTCAAGAAACAGCATCTTCAGCCATGTCCACCTACCGGCTCATTCCCCACCCCTCATATAGAAAGTTCCAGTATTTCTTTTGTTTTTTTAAAAAAAAGGCTTCATTTGGAACAAAATTGGGTCATGTGTAGAGATATGGACAGACCAAGAGATGGTCATACTGAGTGAAGTCAGGAGGAGAAAAACAAATATCTTAATGCATATATGTGGAATCCAGAAAAGTGATACAGCTTAATCTATGTGCAGGTCAGGAACAGAGATGCAGACTTAAGAGAATGAAGGTGTGGACAGAGCAAGGGGAAAGGAGGGGTGGCATGAAGTGAGAGAGCAGCGCAGACACATACACCCGGCCACCGCCGCCGCCGCCGAGTCACTCAGTCGTGTCCGACTCTGTGTGACCCCATGGGCTGCAGCCCATGAGGCTTCTCTGTCCATGGCGTTCTCCAGGAAAGAATACTGGAGTGGGTACACTCCACTCCACACTGAATACTGTATGTATGAGACTACTGGAGGCGTGCCTGTTCCAGAGGAGCTTCCTGACCCAGGGACTGAACACGGGTCTCTTGCTACAGGTAGGTTCTTTCATGCTGAGTGGCCAGGGAGGCCCCATATATCCACTACTACGAGCAAAACAGATAGCTGGGGGAGCCTGCCGTCATCACAAGGTGCCTCCACCTCCTCCCTTCAAACTCACTTCTGCCCACCGCAATCTACATCCCTCACACTCCTGCTGTCCTGAAGGCCCAAGTGTGGAGATGCTCCTGACCTCCGACCCTTAGTGCTTATGACAGAGGGCTCTGTCAGTCAGGCTGCCCGAGTCCAGCTTCCACTTCCACTGCTCAGCAACGCTGGGCAAATGACCTAACTTCCCGGTGCTTTGGTTAACTTGCCATCAAGCAACACATGAGGGTTTATGAACACATGAAGTCATCCCCATGCATTATGAGAACATTACATGTACACACACGTGCAGACACACATAACCTACGCCCACAACTCCCACATTCTGTTCAGACCTCTTTTCGGATCTCCACTCTTGAAAACTCCAGCTTCCTTCATGACAGGTCCACCCACTGTTGTGACCGACAAGCCACTCTCAGTCCTCTCTCTCTCTCCATCTCAGACAGAACCTCCTCCAGCTTCCCTGTTGTCACTCTGCCTACCCAGTTCCTAAAGCCCGAAACCCCAGCTGTTATCATTGATAATTCCATCTCCTCTCCCTCACATCCAACTTACCCCTAGATTTCACTTCCAAGGACTCTCACAAACGTAAACCTCTCTCCATCCACAATGTTCCTAGTCTGGCACCCAAGCCTCCATGCCTTGCACCTTGGTTACCCAATGGACTTCTAAAATACCTTTCTACTCCCCCAGCCTGGCCCACAGTAAACCAGTCCATTCATTCTCCAGCCACTGTGATCTCAGGGTTCAGGCCACTCCCCTGAGAACCCTTAGATGTCAACACATCGAAAATAAGATAAAGACGTCTAATGCAGCTGACAGGGCCCTTGAAGACAGGACCCCGCCTGACTCTCCCTTTCACTTCCACACCCCAGACTCAGGGGGCTTCTTTCAGGTATCTCAGCGCATCAAAGTGTTACCATCTCCACAGGGAGGGGACCCTCAAGGGTCTCTGCAAAGAAATTTCCTCTAGCCAAAATCTTCTCCACTCCACTTTTTTGTTCTTCTCATTCATGGAATTTATTACAATTTGTAACTGTACTTTTGAAATGTTTTTACATTGTCCTGCTCACCACCTCAGGCTTAAGCTTTGTTTTTTAAAATAATTTTTGTTGTGGACAATTTTTGAAGTCTTTATTGAGTTTGTTACAGTGTTGCCTCTGTTTTACACTTTGTTATTTTGGCCATGAGGAATATGGGATTTTAGCTCCCTGACCAGGATCAAATCCACACACTCTTCCAGGAAGGTAAGTCTTAACCACTGGACGACCAAGGAAGTCCCAGACTGTGAGCTCTTGGAGGCCAGAGATTTCACTTCCTCTGTGACTTCCCCATCCACTGGACCACTGACATAGGATAAGAAGACATACTCCCAACAGAACACTAAACAGTCAGAGCTCTGTTCTGACTCCTAGGAAACTGTTCCAATAGGTGCTTTCCTCTCATGGGAAGCAGCGGTTTCAAAGAAACATACTGACCTAGGTATGTGACCCTGGTCAATCTACAAAGTGAAGAAGTAACCCAGTACACAGGCATTTATATATATTTTATATTTTCCTTGTTTGTGATGTTTATTTTGTTAGCTCCTTAAGGATAAGTAACACATACATTGAATCCAATACATTAAAATGTATAGATTATTAGAATATTCTATCAGTAAAGAAACATGCTGGATTTATATAATCACCAAGTGCTTCTTGATCTATTGAATAAAATCACTTCCATAGGGTAAGTATTATCACTCTGGTCTGATCTACTCTCACTATCTACCCCAATAAGCATGATGACCAAATCTGCACTGGACAAGTGGCCAGCTTTGAGGCTTAACAACTCCCAGTCCGTTTCTTCATGCTCCCCATTCATCAGGAAATAACAGCTGCAGTTTCAAGCTACGACAACACAGCAAAGTACCAAAGAAGTACTTGGTACTTCTTGGTACTTCACCATTACCCTGCCTCAAGTGCCTTCCCTTATGAAAGCTGATATTAAAGCAAAACCTATCAATAGAATGAAAGGCTGCACTGCTGGGAAAACATAAGGAATGTAGATTTTTCCCTAATAGGGCATGGAATTTTTACAAGCCACCTGACTTGTAATGAATGGGGCTTGAGAATGTGTCCTAAATGTCAATGAAATGCATTCACATTGTGAAATTAACAGGTTCATCATGAGAGCTGCTTTCACATGCAGGCTCAACTGTGTGCCTGTTTTCCTCACTTAATGCACACGTACCCAGATGCAGACACATCAGCTCCTGCTTTCTTTGGCTACTGAAACGCAGCTCTAATGACTCTGTCACTGAGCGGCTGAGTGGGTCTGAAATTGTCTCCCAAAATCCCGTCACAGCCCTCCACGAGCTCTGCCCCCTTCACGTGTGTCCTCAGCCTTCGAAATTCTTCAATCTGAAAATAAAAGCAGAACAGAACAGAGTAATTGTCAACTGGCCATGAGCAAGATGGGAATCTCATCGATAAAATATGCATAAATTACAAGCATTTAAAAAGAGAAAATTAAACTTCAAAAAAGAGAAAAACTGAGTTCATTCTTCCAGAGCTAAGACATTAGACACAACCTCTACAAGAGGAAAGAAGACAACAGACGCAGAGGTGGGAAGGCCTCCAGATAAACCCAAACAACCATCAAAGCCTCCTGGGTCTGTTCACGCAAAAATGATATACACCTCTCTCAAACAGCTCTTATGGGGACATTTCTAGCGGTCCAGTGGTTAAAATTCAGTACTTCCAATGCAGGGGTCACTGGTTCTATCTATGGTTGGTAGGGGAACTAAGATCCCCACATGCTGCTTGTTGCAGCCAAAATTAAAAAAGATAAAAATAAAAAGGAGATAATCTGTAATACCTAAAAAAAAAAAAAATAATAATTCTATGTCTGCCGTAACATAATAAGAAAAAGTGAACAAATGAAGAAATGTTCCGAAATGCTTCCCAAGTATATCTCTATAATGAATCATGGTGTTACTGTATGTTAACACTGATTTTACATTAAATACATTAGATGGAGGCTTTTTCATCAAAAAACTCCCTTTGCTGCTTGTTGAGCCCTCCAAAGAGCAAAGAATGCCTCTGATTTTTCAAAAGCTTAAGCCCATCTTCTTCCTATAGCAACAGTGATTTTCAAGTTTATCTCCCTTCTCAGGCAGCCTCCCCAGATCCCGTGGTTTCCAGTTACGCACTATTGGTTGCCACAGTCCCAAGAGACCATTCCCATCAGCTCACTGCAGTCTCCCTACCTGGTCAAATTGTACCTCCTGAGAACTCACAGTCTGCCAGACACCACCTGCTGGAAGTGTTTGAGCAACAAGCAAACATGTGATGAGCTTTTGCCAAGCTTACTGCCATCTAGCAGTTGATTTACCTTTGTCAAATCATCTGTTATTTCCTTTAAATGCCACATAAAATCACATGAGACATTCTTCATTCTTTACACAAAAGGAGAAACTGAGGCCAGACAGGTTAAGGAAGAATCCAGATAATCTGGGTCTGACAATTCCAAGGCCACGTGCCCCCTTCCCAGTCCCACAGCCACCTCTTCAGATTCTAGTCATCAGTAGACCCTATAGCCAGCATATTACCCAGGACATCGAGCAAATGTGATCTGAATAGCATCAATCGACCAAAGGATCACTGTCTGTGAATCAGAGGCTTCTACCCACAAGCCCACACAACACCGACACAGACTTGACCCAGTCATGAGGGGGAAACCCACAAGATAGTAACTAATTTAGGGTTCTAATAAAAATCAGGAAATCCCCAGACTTTAGAGGACCCATGGGACTCCTTTAAAACTTCACTGGTGCATTCTCCTAAGAAGAGGTTCCCTGACTCCAGAAGAGTCAAATCTCACAAGATTCTAATTCAATCCACTCACATATAAATTGGAAATCAGAGCTGGGAAAAATTACATGGCTTCCTATATCAGAACCCAAGTTAGAAATTTGACTTCTAGGGTTTCCCTGGTGGCTCAGCAGTAAAGAATCTGCCTGCCAATGCAGGAGACACGGGTTCTATCCCTGGTCCAGGAAGATCCCACATCCCACAGAGCAACTAATCCCATGTGCCACAACTACTGAGCCTATGCGCTAAGGCTCAGAAACCGCAACACTGATGCCAGGGCACCCTAAAGCCAGTGCTATGCAGCAAGAGAAGCCACCACAATGAGAAGCCCTCACACCGCAATGAAGAACAGTCCCTGCTTGCTGCAACCAGAGAAAAGCCCGGACAACAATGAATACCCAACATAGCCATGAATAAATAAACAGAATTATAAAAAGGAAAGAAATTTGACTTTTAGTTGAGCTGTTTTAAATCTTGAAAGATGATGCTGTGAAAGTGCTGCACTCAATATGCCAGCAAATTTGGAAAACTCAGNTGCTGGGAGGGATTGTGGGCAGGAGGAAAAGGGCACGATCGAGGATGAGATGGCTGGATGGCATCACGGACTCGATGGACATGAGTCTGAGTGAACTCCGGGAGATGGTGATGGACAGGGAGGCCTGGCATGCTGGGATTCATGGGGTCACAAAGAGTTGGACATGACTCAGCAACTGAAATGAACTGAACTGAAGTTCTATCTTCCTATGTCTTCAAATACTGTTTGATTTCCCTAAATGGGTTAACCCTGATCCTATTAGGATTGTCCTGTTTTTTTAAAGTAACATCTACATGCTGTTTTTACACAGAAGTGCCAGAAATATAAACCATGAGATTTTGAATCTATATAATGGTTTCTCACTAGACCTTCTCACGGGTTTACAGGAGGGAATACGGCAGTACTCATATTGCTTGTTGCACCTGAGAAATGTCTAGAGCCAAGTCTTCATGAGAATCCCTTATAATTATTTGTGAGTTGCATTTTTCTTAGTTTTCCCTGAGATGGAGTAAAAGGGAAACTTCTTAGTCAGAGGAGCCTATGAGTTTTCAAAAAGAAGATGAAGGTCAAGGACACAGACTGCATCCAAAGACGTTCTTGTCCACTCTGCTATCCAAGACACAAACAACCCAACTGCTCTTCCTTTTCAAGCTCAGTTTCCACCTGTGAATAACAGAAATGAAGGTGATAACATTATTCCAGGGGTGATATGAGGTAAATAAGATCATTCATGAAAACACTCAGCACAGTTCCAAGCACACAGAGAATGTTCATAAATAACCACATGACTTCTGAAGTCCAAGCTTCAGCATTTGGAGATGATTATTTAGCTAAAATTTTGTATGCAAAAAAGGAGACTAGAAATAATTATCCAGTTGACTGAGAAACAGAAGGTTCTCTTTCCTCCCATTCCCTGTGTGTGTGATCATATGTAAGAGCTGCCATCAGAACCTATAAACCCAGGACAGGGTCACCAATGAGCACTGTGGACTCAAAACTTGACTGTCTCAAGGTATTTCAAGAAATACTCCATTTCTTATTGACTCTGAAGCTTATTGCAAAGCTGAGTTAACTTTATATTTACGTATTCTGAACTGAAGCTAAATCTTTCAAGCCCCAGGCCTCAGCCTGAAATACCTTCTGTGAAAACGACTCCTTCTAGAAGAGATCTGAGTCAACAGCTGGCCAGTCTCCAATCACTGCCTTCTCAGAGAGAACTGCTTCACAAGAAATGTTTTTCTCTGATCAGAGTGATGCTTTGAAGACTTCAAACATCAACAAAGATAGGGGAAAAAACACATCTCTCTGAAATGCCAATTTTTCTGAAGTAACCACCCCTCAGAACCCTTTAGTCACTTCAAATGGTTTCGAGTGCGCACTCTGTTATTGCACACCAAAATGAGACAGAGAGAGAAAGGGGCAGAGTAATATTTCGAGATAAAAGTCTTCAACTAAATTCAAATGTCAGGGCCATACAGGGGCCATCATTATCAATTAGTACGTACGAGTTCATCGATTTTTAATGCTTCTCTACTTAAACATGGTATTTGTGTTCAGCCAATTTAAAAGAGAGAGATGGAGAGGAGAGAGATTTAACACTTGGGAGACACGTCCTCACCCGTGAAGGTAGAAAGCTGAGCAGCCACTGTTCCCTGAACTGTGTGGCACGCCCATTGGTCTAAGACGTTCATTCCAACCTTCACTGACGTCTGACCTTGATGACTCACTCAAAGTTCAGCTTTAAAACTGCTTTCTTCATGACAGCAGCTAACGGGCTAATTTCTAGGGTCTCAAGTTTGGCACACATTGCTTTCAGTAGTTCCAGGGGTCCTACACACATTTTGTAATAGACTTGTTTTGATTTATATCTCATATGTCATCACGTTAAAAGAAAACTAACACATAAAAGTCCGTGTTCTCATCTTATTTTCCTTTATCACCAGGCAATTCATAATAATACGTGAATTGCTGTTGTTGTTTACTCGCTAAGTCATGTCCGACTCTTTGCAACCCCATGTACTATAGCCCACCAGGCTCCTCTGTCCATGGGATTCTCCAGGTAAGAATACTGGAGTGGGTTGCCATTTCTTTCTCCAGAGGATCTTTCCCACCCAGGGGTCAAACCCACGTCTCCTGCATTGTCATTGGCAGGCCAGTGACAATAGTTACAGATCACTTTTTAAAATGTTTTAAATTACGCTTATCCAGATCCATCCAATTGTGTGGGTTTCTTCCCATAGCATAGAGTCTGCTAACCAGAACAACATGAAAAAGTCAACCAACCAGTCAGGGGCTCCCAGTCCCAGACACCAGGATTCTAGTGCTCAGGAAGATGTAAATGGTTCACGATGGGCTCAGCTGTCAGTACTGCACTGTAGGTACCAACTCCTCCTCCTGGACTTGCAGGCAGAGGATGGAACTCGCATCTCCTGCATTGGCAGGTAGATTCTTTAAGGCTGAGCCACCAGGGAAGCCCACAACACCCAACTACTTAGTTACATGTTACCTCTATAAGAGGACACATTATTTCTTCAATACAAAGCTTTGCTGCTCAAAAAATCAACTTAATAGCCATCCACCTACCGTTTGCTATTCTTTTTGCTATTTTCTATATCAATCCTCTCTGTCTGCCTCTGACTCTATGTTTCTCTGCTCCTCTTCAAGCGCAACAAGGTGAGGCTCCTCAATTCTTGGTTTTGATTCTAGAATCACACCTTTGCCCCTTAGTTCCTCTCACTTTTACTGCCCTCTCTGGACCTGCTCTATGTTGGACTCTGCTTTCTCTGGAGCTATACGAGCAGCAACAGAGAAACATTCAAATCAAGGACAGACTGATTCATTTTCTCCTAAGGTTACAATTTTTTTCCCTAAATCACTCTAAATTTTAATTTAATGTGCATGTGAGTGTGTGTGTGTCCATTTCCACGCTCCTGCTCTCTGAACCGATGCTGCAATGGAGCTCTGCACTAACAGCACCTACATCTTTTCTTGAAAAGAAACTGGAAAGTTATCCATTTCCAAGAGCAGTTGAAATGATTCCTTCAAATACGCACTCCTTTGGCTTTGGCTCCCTTTGAGGAAGACACACCTCATTTCCCAGTAACTGAGGAGCACGACTTAGTGAGTTAGAGTTAGACTTTGTCACTGGCCTCACTCAGGGGGATGGTACAAAGCAAGGCTCCCTTTGAAGCCTGTAAGACCAAAAGGCATGACGAGTTGCCTCTGGGTTGTTGCATAATTTACTGGATGGCACAGGAGTGAATCATCACATCACAGACTATTGGTTAACATCCCCAATACTGTGCTAGCGAGAGAATCCTTTGTGGAATCCTAAGTGGAATGGAGAATTTTCTGTGGCTCAGCCAGGTTCATTCAACCTGACTTTCAATAAACAGACATTTACTGTGGTTACAGAGGAAAACTTTATTTTTCATTAAAGATTTGACCTATTTTTAGAAAACTGCCCCTAAACTTCTGAACAAATGTGACTGCAGACCCTGAGCTGCTTCTGCTTCTTCTGCCAGTCTGACCCCTCCCCTGTGACTAACACAGTGGAAACCCTTATCCTGGGTCCCTTTCAGCTCAGTGCTCCACAGAAACATCTCACTTCAGTTAATGATTCAGTTAACTGGCAATGACAGTCCTTGCTCATGAATCTTTTCTTGCATGACGGCAACTCTGAGAAGAGATGAAGGCTTTCTCCATGGCAAACTGGCTGGATGGGCTGGGGTGTGGACCTAGAGCAGCCAGAACAGCATTAAGAAAGGGATGGTGGAGGAATGATACTGGAGAACATAAACCAAAGCTCAGCAACAGAGAAGCACCAAGATCCACCAGTGAACACACCGGGGCAAGAAACAAGAGTCAGGGGTGAAGACTTCCCTGGCTGTGGATAAGAATCCTCCTGCCGATGCAGGGGACATGGGTTTCATCCCTGGTCCGGGAAAGTTCCACATGCTGAGAGGCAACTAAGTCCATGAGCCAAAACTATGGCGCCTCAACTCTAGAGCCCAAGAACCAAACTACTGGCTTCTTCTCCACATGAAGTAACTACTAAAAGCTGTGCGCCCTAGAGTCTGTGCTCTGCAACTAAAGATGCCACTGCAATGGGAAACCCTTGCTCTGCAACTAGAGAAAGCCCATCACAGACAAAAATAATAAAATACATAAATGGAATTAACCTTAAAAAAAGAGTGAAGAGTGAGAATCAAGCAGTGGTTCCCTAGGCATGTGTTTATAAGGCATAGTTACAGTAAGTTCCCTACATAGGAAGGAGCTCTGTTCCAAGAGCATGTTGGTAAGTCCAGTTTGTTTGTAAGTCCTACAAAATTAGCCCAGGTACCCAACTAATACAACTGGCTATATAGTACTGCTCTATAATAGGTTTATGCTTTTCACAGAAATAATACATAAACAAACACAAAAAGAAAACATTTCTAACCTTACAGTACAGTACCTTGAAAAGTACAGTAGCACAGTGCAACTGCTGGCATACAGGGGCACGTTCGCATCTTGAAAGTTTATAACTTAAAGCTTCGTATGTAGGGGGCTTACTGTATTTTCTACCTGGATGAGCTGCACGCATCTTATTTAGAGTCTCTGCAGCATTTGTCACTGTTTATCTCCCTTCTCCACAACTTGGAAATCCTCTGTCCTGTCCTGGCTCCCAGGACATCACTCCCTCCTGGCTGTCCCCAAGACCCGTGGGCAAGCCCTTGACTCCCTGTCTCCTCCACCTGCACTGTTTTGCATTCAGCTGGGCTCTCTTGTCTTTCTCAACTTGAGCTGAACAGATCAGCAAATCCATTTCTTCTTCCTGGACATGAAGCTAGAATTCACTTCTCAGCGTCCCCTACAACCAGGCGTGGCCATGTGCTAAGTTCCCAATAGAATGGAAGCATAAATGGTGTTGTCCATTTCTCAGTCTAGTCTTTAGAAAGCAGTCTCCCTTCAGATCCTCCACACACTTTCCCTTCCTGCTCACTATATGCCCACACCTAAGAGAACAGAGGTATTAAAGATGGCAGAGTGTCTTGCAGCCCTGTTTACTGAGTGGCTACACAGAGAAGAGCCTCGACTGTGAAGCAAAAATACATCTGTTGGATTTTATGAGTGTAAAAAATAAATAAATTCTTACTGTGATAAGTCATTGAAAATTCTTTAAGATTTTTGTGCTGTGGATCATTTTTAACATCTTTATTGAATGTATTACAATATTGCTTCTGCTTTATGCTTTGGTTTTTTTGGGCCCTGAAACATGTGGGATCTTAGCTCTCCAACCAGGGAGAGAACCACATCCCGTGCATTGGAAGGTTAAGTCCTGACCACTGGACCACCAGGGAAGTCCCCAGTGACTGCAGTTTGGGGGTATATCTGTTACAGCAGCTACCATCTTTGCTGTTAAATTTCATCTATATCTCATTAGTCCAAACTTCTATTCTTAACATTCAACTCAAATTTCTAATTGCTACCCTCTCCTTTAATAGACCAACTCCTAATATTTTGCAGGAGTCATTCCCTGGACCTTTCAGTCTGAACTGGGTTTTGGTCCTATGTGTTTCCAGAGTTCCTTACTTATGACGCAACATAGTTGCCTGTATGAACATCTGCCTCCTCAACTCCACAGTGAACTTTTTAAGACTAAACACGGTGTTTTAATCTCTGAATCCTCTGTGTCTGGTTGGCACTCAGGAATAGTTTCTTATAAGAAAAAAAAATGTCTGAATAGATAAAGGAATCAGGATTTGTCATATTAAAAACAAGAAGGTGGTGTGATCAAAGTTTATAAAATAATGATACAATGAAGATGCTGAATGGGTATCTTTTAGAATGAATCCTCAGAAAAAGAGAAATAAGAAGAAACTGTTCAGAGCTGAAAGAGGTGTTTTAAAGATTTAAGGACAAACAAAAGAAAGCTTTTCTAAATAGTGAATAAACTTGAACTTGTTCTAAAATATAAGGGGTATAATAGTTGGTAAAGAATTTCTAAAGGAAACTTGGCTTATTTATTTAGCATATTACCTAAGTCTTTTGAGATTGGTCATTAATAATGTTGTCTTCTTAGCGTTAACAAATGCTACAGTTAGTATCAAATGTTATGATACTAATAACATCAAAATCAATGTTTAAACGCATTGTAGTGACCTTGCATCCTGCCCCACCAGTAACATCCCAGTGACAGTTCACCTTGGTGCCTCACATGCTGCATTAGCATCTAGAGCACCAGTGCTGCACCCATGGTGGGAGACAGCAGACCAAAAGTGGCCTAGAGAGCAGTCCAGAGCTTTACGGGGCATTCCTGCTAGGTCCCCCACCCTCTCCAAACAGATTTCCTGTACAAGCCCAGGAAGAGCTATTACAAAGCCCGAGTGTGAGTTGCAGAAACAACCGGTGTTTTCACCTCACATCCAAGAACTTTCTCCTCTCCAATANACAGCAGACCAAAAGTGGCCTAGAGAGCAGTCCAGAGCTTTACGGGGCATTCCTGCTAGGTCCCCCACCCTCTCCAAACAGATTTCCTGTACAAGCCCAGGAAGAGCTATTACAAAGCCCGAGTGTGAGTTGCAGAAACAACCGGTGTTTTCACCTCACATCCAAGAACTTTCTCCTCTCCAATACCTGAGAAATCCCACGTGAAGCAGTAACTTGACTAATGAACAGTTTGGGTATTTCACTGGCTTCTATTTACTCTTTAGAAACTGACTTTTAAAGTACAGATGGTAAATGGGAGCTGGGTTTTGTTCATCCTTGACCTTTCAACTGCTTTCACTGGCTTGAGACATTTAACTTCATCTGAAGAGATGTGACTGATCTAATTAAGCTGAAAGGAGCAAGAACATGAAACAGGCATTTCCCTTTTACAAACAGAAAATTTACCCTTTAATGCAAAACTTCATCCTGGGAGGTTAAAGCCCTCCTCTCACCTNTTTCACTGGCTTGAGACATTTAACTTCATCTGAAGAGATGTGACTGATCTAATTAAGCTGAAAGGAGCAAGAACATGAAACAGGCATTTCCCTTTTACAAACAGAAAATTTACCCTTTAATGCAAAACTTCATCCTGGGAGGTTAAAGCCCTCCTCTCACCTGTAGCTGGGATATTGTCAGAGGGTATCGGAATAATATCCAGGTCACACCTTCGCTGCAGGGCGGGATGGTGAGAGAGCCTTCATAGACCCAGTAATCACGCAGCAAGGGGTCTGTGCCACCACATGGACCAATCACAGAAAGGTGAGTTAATGAAAAATAATTTGGAAGAGTCCAACAATCATTTTCAAACTTACAAACCGTCCACACGTCTCAGACAGATGTCATTTTTAAACTGGAGCCTAACATATATATTGTTAAACTAATCATATGAAGAAAACAATCAATATAGAACATGATGTATCCTCTATTATTTATAGTGATTTTGTATCAATGAATTTCTATACATATTTAAATATGGTTATATAAGTTAGATATATAAACACTTGATATACTACACCAGATGTGTGTGTGTGTGTGTGTGTGTGTCCTCAGTTGTGTCCAACTCTTTACAACCTCATGAACTGTAGCCCATCAGGCTCTGCTGTCCATGGAATTCTCCAGGCAAGAATACTGGAGTGGGTTGCCATACCCTTCTCCAGGGGCTCTTTCCGATGCAAGGATCAAACCCTCATCTCCTGTACTGCAGGTGGATTCTTTACTGTCTGAGCCACCGAGGAAGCTCAGGGGTAAAATGTTTATTATTTCAAAAAGTTTACTCTCAAGTTTACAACAATCTGAAACTGGTAACAATTACAAAGAATATTAATTATAAAGAAAGCTTACTAACTTATAAGATACAGCTGTGTATATTCTGAGAAAAAACAATGCAGTCACAGCCACAGTTAAAATTCACCCTATGCAACCAAATAAATGCTTACCTGGTAATAAAGTGTTAGGATTAAAGCAGGGTATTGTTTTGGACTTCCCCTGAAAAAAAAGAAAAAAATGTACCCCACATTAACACAAAATTTTAGAATAAGAACATTTATAAGCACTAAAAATCGAGGTTGAACTCTTTTCTTTTTAGCCACACTGCACACGTGGGATCTTACTTCCCTGACCAGATATCAAACCCATGCCCCTTGGAGTGGAAGCATGGATCCTTAATCACTGAACCCCCCAGGGAAAGCCCTGAAGTCTTTTCTGAATGCCAGACCCCATAGATTTGTGGGCGTGTCAATCTGTCTTCTCACGGGATGACAGGGCTTGGTTCCAACAAGACGTTCCTGCTCTGGGTCTGTAACTATTTTTGCTATGGCCACAGCTCAGGAATTTTCCTATAATTCCTGGTGTGAAACTTAAAACTGTCTGTCCAATGTCTGTCTGCCCCTCGCCACTGCTTTTCCTATTCCTGGTATAGAGATGTGGGCCTTGGCCTTGGGAGTCTTTAGAAATGACCTTCCTCCTGAAACTCTGCTCTCAGTTTCTATCCTTCTTGGCAGCACAGTATGTACATGCTCAGTTGCTTAGTCGTGTTCGACTCTTTGCAACCCCATGGACTCCAGGATCCTGGAGTGGGTGCCATTTCCTTCTCCAGATTTTCCTGACCCAGGATGGAACCTGGGTCTCCTGTGTCTCCTGTACTGCGGACCCCTTACCTGCTGAGCCAGTGGCGCAAATCAAGCTAAGTCACCTTCTCAGGGAGGCATGATCTTACGACTTATGCAAGCTTCTGTTGCTCTTCTTTTCACATAAATACTCTGAAGTGTGGTTGCCACAATTTTTATTTCTTTCATTTATACTACCTGCTTATATCCAGAAGGCAGAAAGAGGTACTCAGGAGGCCTGGGCTCCTCAAATCCTAAACAGTTCAGTTCAGTTCAGTTGCTCAGTCAGGTACGACTCTTTGCGACCCCATGAATCCCAGCATGCCAGNAGTTGGTGATGGACAGGGAGGCCTGGCGTGCTGCAATTCATGGGGTTGCAAAGAGTCGGACACGACTGAGCGACTCAATTGAACTGAACTGAACTGAACTGAACTGAACTGAATGGTCTAGCGGTTTTCCTTACTTTCTTCAATTTAAGTCTGAATTTGGTAATAAGGACTTCATGATCTGAGACACAGTCAGCTCCTGGTCTCGTTTTTGTTGACTGTATAGAGCTTAACAATCCCCCAGAAAGTCCTGTCTTCAAGCCTTGCCCTTGCCTGCCTCCTGGGAGACTGTCTCTGAGTCCTTGGAATAAGCCGCCTGATAAGAGTGGCTCTGTGTGCCTGAGGCCTTGGGCAGGCTGTACCAGTTGGACCAGATAAGTTTATCCCAACAAAGTAACTTATGGTGGAAGCCTGGTTTTGATCAGGGTGGGGGTGGGAGGGCTGGAGTCAGCACAGCTGAGGTCAGTCCCTGAGGCACTGCCCAGGCATAATTGACCTCCAATAAAATCCTTGGACACCAAGTCTTGGGTAAACTTCCCCGGCTAGCAGCGCTTCACAAGTGCTGTGACATCACTGCTGGGAGAATCAGCTGTGCCCCAGGCAACTCCACTGGGAGGGGACATCTGAGAGCTTGTACCTGGTTTCTCCAGGACTGCGCCCCATCCACCTTTTCACTGTGTTGAGTTTTGATCTGTATCCCTCCACTGGAATAAACCACAACCAGGAGACTAACAGCTTGTCTGAGTCCTTTTAGGGAATCTCCAAGCCTGAGGATAGACATGGAAGGCTCTTACCTAACCAGTATTTTTATTTTCTTTTAGAGAATGACTTACCTTATACTGAATATCCTGGAGGATTTCAGTCACAGCCTTCAGGCCCACGTGCTCTTTTCCGATCTGCAATGTATAAAGTATAAACCATAGCTACTAAGCATTTAAATATGTAAGTAAAATAACAACTGAAATGAAGTTCAAGTTCACCTGAAAGTCCTTCTTGGGAATACAAGATTTACTTCTTAATAAATAGGTCAACATCTACTAAAGGCAGTTAAAGTACAAGAAAGTATTAGGTATGTTCCTGGGCATTTCCAAGAATCTATTCTAAATTTACCTTGCTAGGTATAGATTTTACCCACTGTGCTACACATTTATATTTATATATTTATAAGCTGAAGCTCCAGTACTTTGGCTACCTCATGCAAAGAGTTGACTCATTGGAAAAGACTCTGATGCTGGGAGGGATTGGGGGCAGGAGGAGAAGGGGACGACAGAGGATGAGAAGGTTGGATGGCATCACCGACTCGATGGACGTGGGTTTGGGTGAACTCCAGAAGCTGGTGATGGACAGGGAGGCCTGGCGTGCTGCAATTCATGGGGTCGCAAAGAGTCGGACACAACTGAGTGACTGAATTGAACCGAACTGAAACATATTTATGTTTATATATATATATACATAAAATCACATAACACTGTAATATAAATGTTTCGAGGATATTTCTAAACTAGAATTATTCACACATGCCCAAAGCCTTCTATTTTTACTTTCAGCATTTCTAGATAATTACTATAAAGACTGTATTCATGTTGAAAAATTTTTATTAACTCCAAAATATAAATATGTGATTTCATATGCTAAAGTCACTGAAATCAAGACACTTACTGATTATCATTGGACATAACTCTATAATCACCTATTTATTCTTAAGTAAGTAAGAATATGCTGTTTGTAGCTTTCTATTTTAAAGCGTTATATATCATCACATATTTTCAGTGCATAAAATGTCCCAAGGAATTTGACATTTTAAAAAGAATATGATGTCAGATATTCTTGACTCTAACTTTAAAAATTATAAATGTAATTTCATTTCTACTTTTCAGTCAAGTTTCAACAATTTCCGTCCATGCTGATGGAAGGCAGTCACAACAGAGACCATTTATAACATCAGATAAACAATCCTTTTTATGGTTTGCTTTTTCTTTTGCACAGAAATTTTTGGAGAATGATCCACAAGGACCTGCAATAGCTGTCACCATGTTCGCATGCCCTGTTTCTCTCCATTGTGAACCAACTTGGAAAAACACTAGGTCAAAGGGGATCAAAGGAAAGAGGTGCGACAGGAAACTCATGCAACCTAAGACAGGCCAATCAGTTCCAAATAATCAAGATTATATTTTCCAAGCGTTTGCAATTCCTGAGATAGGCTCTAGAAATGGAAAATGAATTCTCTTAAGTTACTGTGTGTGTGTGTGTGTGTGTGTGTGTATCTTAGGCAAAATGTACCCCTTGGTGTCAAAGCGTGGACCTGTAAGCAGACGCCTGCACCCCACCTTCAGGGAAAAACAGACTCCTTTGTTGTACTGGTGGCTCAGACAGTAAAGAATCTGCCTGCACTGGGGGAGAGCCAGGTTCAGTCCCTAGATCAGGAAGGTCACCTAGAGAAGGAAATGCCTACCCACTCCTGTATTCTTGCCTGGAAAATTCCATGGACANTGTAAGCAGACGCCTGCACCCCACCTTCAGGGAAAAACAGACTCCTTTGTTGTACTGGTGGCTCAGACAGTAAAGAATCTGCCTGCACTGGGGGAGAGCCAGGTTCAGTCCCTAGATCAGGAAGGTCACCTAGAGAAGGAAATGCCTACCCACTCCTGTATTCTTGCCTGGAAAATTCCATGGACAGAGGAGCCTGGCAGGCTACAGTCCATGCGGTCACAAGGAGCCAGACATGACTGAGCAACTAACACTTCCGCTTTCCGTTGTACTGGTTTAAGCAGAATGCAGTACTTGGACGCTCACACCCACAGGTGGGCTCTGTCATCACTTCATGCATCTCTGATCAGAGCAGAGATGATTCTTTGAACAGCCCACATCTGAACACTGCGAGGCCACACAGTTCAGTGGCCCAGGAACAAGGTCGCTTGCGTTGGATGCTGGGTTCCGACCTTGACTTACTTTGCAGTCTTGAGCAAGTTTACCTAACCTCTCTGTCCTTCAGCTTTCTCCTCTGTACAGCAGGGAGGATAAAAGTGATGGAGCTGAAAATAAGACTCAGTCAAACAAAAACCTTAGAATAGGGCACGGTGCATCGAAACTCAGTGATTGTTACCCAGATCACTCTTACTCAGAATGCTCCACAGCATCAAATACAGCACTTAATAACTATTCCTGCCTCTTTCTATCTATACAGGTTCTATATTTTGTGGACATAACTATATTTTGCAGCCAACTCCAGCTATCACTCCATCTCGTTCCTTCCTTTCTTTGTCAAAGCCCTGCCTGAAGAAGTTACAGCCACCAAAGAGAAAACATAGATGATGCTCTGCACAGCCCAGTCCCTGAAATCCTACAACAGTGTGGTTGTGACAACGCAACCTGGGGCCAAGAGTCCACCTGCACCCAGGTAACTTCTGACCTCTGCCCTTCGCCATCTTTCACCACCGCCCAGAATGCCAGCCCTCTGGTCAGTTTCCGCTCTGAGAACCTCAGCCCTGCAAAGCCCTGAATTTTTCAACTTCTACAGCTAATCCCCTCACTTCCCACCACACCCTCTGGAATGGGATGATGCCATATCCTTGACAAGCTCCCTGACACCTCCTGGTCTCTGTGAACCCCTTGGATCTGCTCAAGGTCTTCACTCCAAGCCTTTTGAGTGGACACTGTTCAGCCTCTCTCAAAGGTAAGATTAAGAGCTCTGGCCAGGGCCTGGCTGTTACCTTCTGATGGGTCTTCTGTTCCACAAGCCCAAGGCCAGCCCCCTCTGAGTGGACTGCCCTCCTCGCATGCTATCCCGCTCCACTATCACTCACCGATCCACTGCTCACAACCAAAGGTCGTTCCCTTCTGCAGTCGCCCTAGAGGACTCCAGCATCCCTGGGTGTGACCTATGCCCTCCCTGGCCTCTCTCTTGACCTCTCACTCCATGTCCCTCAGCTCCATCCCACCTCTGTCAACCAGTCCTGAGAATGTGCCCTGGATTTGTTTTCACGACACCCACAGCTCCACAGACCATCCCTTCTGGCCATAACTGCCCACCCATCCATCCCGCTCCTCTCTCCTCTCTCTTCCTATTCACTGATCACAAGGACTCAAGCCCTGGGGTCCCTCCTGGCTCTGCCTCTTTCCTCTCCTGCCTACCCTGGAAGACAGCGCTGCATCCTCTAGTCCCTCTGCCCTCCTAAATCAACTGCTCTGCAACCCATCGATGCCACAATTAATTTGCTAGAATTCTCTGCTCCTCGCAGTGGATGGAGACTAGCCCACTGTCCGCTGTCCTAGACTGTCTGTGACGTCCAATCTCAAGTCGGTCTCCCACCCTGACAGTCAAGTCTGTTGTCATTCACCTCCTGAGCATTTCAAAACTCAATCCCACACCCGCGCTTCCTCTGCTCTATAAATAATTTTGCTGTGTATGTCTGGGAGATAATACAGGTCATCAGGCATGAACTCCCCTAATTTCCTGTCTTTCTTCACCTAAACGTGCTTGCCGTTGGTGCCCACCCTTTCCTCCTAGCCCTCTGTTTTGAAGAAAGGGTGGGGCCCCTCCTGTCCGGGGGTCAGTACATCCACATAAACTCTTATCCGACACCCCCCGCTTCCTCTGGGGCTCTTCTACATCAATCATCTCCTTTCCTGCAGTATTTTCAAACTACATCTGCACTAGTTTTTTTTTTTTTTTTTAATGTGTAACTATTTATTTGGCTACACTGGGTCTTAGTTGGGATAGGAAGGATCTTCAGTCTTCGCTGTGGCATGAGGGATTTTTTTTTTTTTTCCAGGAAACAAACTCTCAATTGCAGCATGCGGTGTCTAGTTGCCCAATCTGGGATCAAACTCGGACCCCCTGCACTGGGAGTACAGAGTCTTAGTCACTGGACCACCAGGGAAGTCCTGCACTAGCTCTTTTTGCTCAGAATAAAAACACAGGCCCATCTCGGATCTCAAAATGAAACAAACTGAACCTCGCTGGGCACATCATCCCTAGTTATCACCCCTTCTGTCTTTGAGTGAAGTTTCTTGAAAGGGAAGTCCATCCTCACTGCCTGGACACCCTCCCCTCCACTTTCCCAGCCTCTGACCTAAGTGCAAGGCCCCAGATGTGGTCCTTTCCTCTCTGCCTGGGCTGACACTCAGGATCAGCCCTTCTTTCCTCTGTGAACATCTGCGCTCAGTTTCTGTGGTATTGCTCTTTCCGAGAAAGGCATCATCACATAGATAATATGGATCTTCCTTCATGCCCTGCATTGGCAGGAGGACTCTTTACCACTGAGCCACCTGGGAACCCCCTCCAGGGGCTCTTTCAGCTCTAAATCTTTTACTGCCATCAAGAAGATGATATGACAAAGTTTAAAAGAGCCATCTGAAAAACTAAATTAAAATCTTACCTTTGAAATCATACAGTCCAGTTTGTATATTTTACTGTAAGTGTGTTAGATGCTCAGTCATGTCCAACTCTTTGCAACCCCACGAACTATAGCCCACCCGGCTCCTCTGTCTATGGGATTCTCTAGACAAGAATACTGGACTGGGTTGTCATTTCCTCCTCCAGGACTATATTTCACTCAATGCATATAATGTTCTTTGCCCACCAAAGAGCTCTTATCTAAACTTTATATCCACCAAGGTCTTTGTCAGTCTTATTTCATCAGTGTTTTTCTACAAGGTTCTTCCAATCATCTTAGAAGAAAAATTACTCTTAACCAATAGCTAAAAGAATCTACTGCACAATTATACTATTGACTTTTCTTAAATTTTGCAGTGAGGCAGGGTCCAAAACCATTTCCTGAAATTCTTTTTCACTAATAAAATGAACTCTGCCTTTAGGAGACATTTTCTAATTCATTTCTCCAATGACTCTGAATGTCATTCTGAAGAAAATTTCTGATAACACAGTGAACCATTTTCTACCAGTGAATGTGGCTGAACTTGATCCACAGAGACGACATTTTCTTTTTCTTTTTTTAAATTTTATTTCTTTATTTTTGGCTGTGCTGGGTCTTTGTTGCTACACACAAGATTTCCCTAGTTACTTGGAGTTGGGACTACCCTCAAGCTGTGGTCCCCAGGGCTCTCATTGTCATGGCTTCTCTTATAGAACACAGGCTATAAGGCTCTCGGGCTTCATTATCTGCAGCACGTGGGCTCAACAGTTGCTGTTCCGGGCCCTAGAGCATAGGCTCAATAGTTGTGGCACACGGGCTTAGTTGCTCTGAGGCATATGGGATCTTCCGGGACCAGGGATTGAGCCATGTCTCCTGTATTGGGAAGCAAATGCTTTACCACTGACCTACCAGGGAAGCCCCAAATGTTCTACTTTTAAACTATTAATGTTCTCTGTATAAGCACTTAATGTCTCTTCTAAGTAGTAAAACTGAGAGAACAAAAAACCTTCTGCAAAATGAATTAGAAAAGAAGCATCTCTGAACAATGTAATAATCTTAACAGGAGACCGTTTACCTGGACAAACAAAGCGATGATAGCGATTCCATGGGGCTTCCCCACAGCCTCATCAATACTGCCAAACAAGGTAGAGTTCCAGTGGATCAGGTGGAGCTGGATGAGCAATGACAGAGAGGCAACCTCGTTACTAAAGGTACTTCTGTTCAGGAAAACAAAGACATTTCCACTTCTCCTTGACCCTATCCTTATGGTATGGTATGCAGCAAGAGTATCACAGATAGACACAGAGAGATGACTGGCTGAATCCCGGATCTCTGTGTGAATTCCTTACTTATTTCTCAACAGAAGCAGGGCTCAGTGCCTCTCAAGTTCTGCTCCTGTCCTGATCAGGAGCACATCTGAGGGGACTTGCAGATTTCAAATTTATTTTGTTGCCTTCCTTAGAGGACATCCCCTCTGGCTCTCACTGAAATGAAACTCCATGTCTGGTCACAAACATGAGAACTCATTGAAAGGACTGGTACCTATACACTCCAGTATGTGTCACCCACCATCTCCATCAAGAATGACACAAAGCCAGTCTCACATTCTGTAAATTAGTTCAACTTTCTAAGAATATGTAGAGATAGCATCCTATGAAAAGCACTGCATCTTTTTTTAAAGGGTGGTAAAGTAATGAATGCCAATGTGGAGCTCCTTTTTTAAAAGGCCACTTCCTGCACTGCAGATAAACTTTTATCTGTGAAGGAATGATAAACAATACTCTAGAGGACTCTCTCACTCTTAGCCCTATAGAGCTCTGTGGTTTTCAAGTTTATCGAGAATACGCACTTGCTTCTACAGGGCTGATAAAACACTTGCAAGAAGCCAAATTCAATTCCCTGGTTAAAATCAAATGGCCACTGAGGTTCTCAGTATAACAGTAGTCAGGTAAACCTTCTGCCAAGAATACTAATCATTGCTTTACATTTTAATCAAGTTATAATTACTTACCTCCTGAAAATACTGCCTCATTTTAAGAATTAATCCAAAAAGACATACTAAAATTCAGACACCTTGTCCTTTTAGCATCCATATTAAAATATGAAGGAAAAGTATCAAGGAAGATCGCTGTAAGTTTGAAGCTTCTCTTGCTGTTTTCCCAACTAGAATTCAAAATTATAAAGCTGACCACCAGAGGGAAGTAATGAGGACCTCTGTCTATGATATTATAGAAATAATAACCCAGGACAAGACTCTCCAGAGTTTCTTGGACTGCAAGATCAAACCAGTTTGTCTTAAAGGAAATCAACCCTGAATATTCATCGGAAGGACTGAATGCTGAAGATGAAGCTCCAATATTTTGTCCACTTGATGTGAAGAGTCCTTTCATTGGAAAAGACCCTGATGTTGACAAAGACTGAAGGCAACAGGAGACGGCAGCGGCAGAGGATGAGATGGTTAGATAGCATCACGGACTCAATGGACATGAATCTAAGCAAACTCCAGGAGATAACAGAGGACAGAGGAGAAAGATATGTTGCAGTCCATGGAGTCGAAAAGAGTCAGACACAATTTGGTGATTGAACAACAAAAACAACAACCCAGGATAGGTCAGGCTATGAGAAGCTCTCATGAACTTTGATGTTGTTCAGTCGCTCAGTTGTGTCTGACTCTACAACACCATGGACTGCAGCATGCCAGGCTTCCCTGTCCTTCACCATCTCCCAGAGCTTGCTCAAACTCATGTCCATCGAGTCTGTGATGCCATCCAACCAACTCATCCTCTGTTGTCCCCTTCTCCTCTCACCTTCCATCTTCCCCAGCATCAAGGTTTTTCCTAATGAGTCAGCTCTTCACAACAGGCCAAAGTATAACAGCTTCAGCTTCAGCATCAGTCCTTTCAATGAACACTCAGGACTGATCTCCTTTAGGATGGACTGGTTGGATCTCCTCATAGTCCAAGGATTCTGAAGAGTCTTTTCCAACAGCAGTTCAAAAGCATCAATTCTTCAGCACTCAGTCTTCTTTGCGATCCAACTCTCACATCCATACATGACCACTGGAAAAATCATAGCCTTGACTAGATGGATCTTTGTTGACAAAGTAATGTCTCTGTTTTTTAATATGGTGTCTAGGTTGGTCATTAACTTTCCTTCCAAGGAGTAAGCGTCTTTTAATTTCATGGCTGCAGTCACCATCTGCAGTGATTTTGGAGCCCAAAAAAATAAAGTCTGTCACTGTTTCCACTGTTTCCTTATCTATTTGTCATGAAGTGATGGGACCGGATGCCATGATCTGTTTTCTGAATGCTGAGTTCTAAGCCAGCTTTTTCACTCTCCTCTTTCACCTTCATCAGGAGGCTCTTTAGTTCTTCTTCACTTTCTGCCACAAGGGTGGTATCATCTGCATATCTGAGGTTATTGATATTTCTCCCAGCAATCCTGATTCCAGCGTGTGCTTCATCCAGCCTGGCATTTCACAAGATGTACTCTGCATAGAAGGTAAATAAGTAGGGTGACGATATACAGTTTTGCCATACTCCTTTTCCTGTTTGGAACCAGCCTGTTGATCCATGTCCAGTTCTAATTGTTGCTTCTTGATCTGCATACGAGTTTCTCAGGAGGCAGGTGAGATGGTCTGGTATTCCCATCACTTTAAGAATTTTCCACAGTTTGTTGTGATCCACATAGTCAAAGGTTTTAGTGTAGTCAATGAAGCAGAAGTAGATGTTTTTTCTGGAATTGTCTTGCTTTTTCTATGGTCCAATGGATGTTGACAATTTGATCTCTGGTTCCTCTGCTTTTTCTAAATCCAGCTTGAACATCTGGAAGTTTTCAGCTCACGTACTATTGAAGCCTAGCTTGAAGAATTTTGAGCATTACTTTGCTAGCATGTGAAATGAGTACAACTGTGTTGAACATTCTTTGGCACTGCCTTTCTTTGGGATTGGAATGAAAACACCTTTTCCAGTCCTGGGGCCACTGCTGAGTTTTTCAAATTTGCTGGCATATTGAGTGAAGCACTTTAACAGCATCATCTTTTAGGAATTGAAATAGCTCAGCTGGAATTCCATCACCTCCACTAGTTTTGTTCATAGTGATGCTTCCTAAGACCCACTTGACTTTGCACTCCAGGATGTCTGGCTCTAGGTGAGTGACCACACAGTTGTGGTTATCTGGGTCATTAAGATCTTTTTTGTATAGTTATTCTGTGTATTCTTGCCAACTCTTCTTAATATATTCTGCTTCTGTTAGGTCCACACTGTTTCTATCCTTTATCGTACTCATCTTTGCATGAAATGTTCCCTTGGTGTCTCTAATTTTCTTGAAGAGAGCTCTAGTCTTTCTCATTCTATTGTTTTCCTCTATTTCTTTATGTTGAACTTGGACTGCCCCGTAAACGTAATTTTCAAGGTGCTACCTTTAAGAAAGAAATGTTCTATAACTCTTCAATTAATAATGAAAGACAGACCAATTTAATCTTTCCATTTCTGGCTGCAACAGTAGCTTTGGCGTCCCAGTGATACAGATAAGTGTACAGTGGAACAGATACCAACTGTTTGCCATAATTAAAATCAACAAGAAAAAAAAGGCCAAGGTTGAAATCTATCTTGATTTTACAAATTACAAAGTTCAAATAAATGATTTTCTTACTTCTCATAGTAACAGTAAGGCGTATTTTTTTCTGAAACAAACTAAAAACGCATGTTTTGAGGTTGGCTGCTTTCAGGTTTTTTTTGTTTTCATTTTTTTTCCTTTGCTGCTCCTCCTAATTCAGTAACATCCCATCACTCACACCTGTTCTTCCAAAACTACTTCACATGCTTTTGTGTTTAAAAAATGCAGGGTCCCTACTCCTTGAGTATGTGCTGTTCATGGTAATTTTGTTTCAAAGAGTAGGGTACAGGATACCAGACAGTGGAGAAACACAGCCAATGCCACTGGGCCAGGTGAGCAGACAGTGGAGAAACATGGCCAATGGCACCTGGAGCAGGTGAGCAGACCAATATGAGCAGTCATCAGATATGCTGATACAGGCACCCTGGATATGATATGATGAACACGACATTTTATCTCTATGTTCTTCCTCCCAGTAACCCATAACCCCGGTGTAACCATGAAGAAAACATCGGACAAATCTTAACAGAGGGATATTCTACAAAATATCTGACCATTGTGTCTCAAAACTGTCAAGGTCATCAAAGACAAAAAAAGCCTGAGGAAATGTCACAGCCAAGAGGAATCCAGGGAAACAGGAGAACTAAATGTAATGTGGTGTTACAGATGCGGTCTTGGAACAGAAAAGGGACTTGAGGTGAAAACAAAGGAAACAATAAAACAAGGACTTGGCATATCAAGATTGGACAACTAATTACGACCAATGTACCATACTAAGATGTTAAGAACACCAGAAACTGGGTCTGAGTTAGATGTGACCATTCTGTCGCTCAGTCACGTGCCCAACTCTTTGCAACCCCATGGACTGTAGCCTACCAGACTCCTCTGTCCATGGGATTTCCCAGGCAAGAATACTGGAGTGGGGTGCCATTTCTTTTGCCAGGGATCTTCCCGACCCAAGGATGGAACCCGCATCTCTTGTCTCCTGCACTGGCACTCTTTTACCACTAGCGCCACCTAGAAAGCCCAATTTTATAGAATTTTCTGTACTATTTTCACTTTCAATGCCAAGCGGTGGGCTCAATTCCTGGTCAGGGAACTAAGACACTCCAAGCTGCAGAGTACAGAAAAAAAGAAGAAAGGAAGAGAAAGAAAGAAAAGGAAAATTAAGGGAAATGCCGGCACTTCCACCAACGCAAGCTAAAAAGGACGACGGAAGACTGCAAAGACCTTCGTGTGATTAGTAAAATAACAGAGAACGAAACAGCAAGAGAATCTCTACCACCTGGCTTTCCTCCTGCCGTCTGCATCTTAAATAGTTACTGGAGACGGGATGGCAGTTAAGGAGCAAAAGAGAGTCTTCCCTCACAGTCCACAAGGAACCCAAGCTTTAGAAACGAAGCTCCGGTCTGGGATTTATGAGAAACTCTTCTCGTGGAGGTGCTTTCTCTTGCCGTTTAGTTCCTCAGCCGTGTCTGACTCTTTGCAACTCCATGGGCTATAGCCCACCAGGCTCCTCTGTCCACGGGATTTTCCAGGCAAGAATACTGGAGTGGGTTACCATTTCCTTCTCCAGAGGATCTTCCCAGCCCAGGGTTTGAACCAGAATCTCCTGCATTGGCAGGTGGACTCTTTACAGCTTTGCCTCATTAAGACCAAACAAAACATAAGCAGAGATCCCCTTTCTACAAGACTAGAAGACAGCTAATTCAAGTACCAGGAAAATTTCCAGCACATTCTGAAAACCAGTTATAACTATTAAGGCTGACTTAAATGCTTAGTCCTCATCCATCACACACTCTACATTTTTGCCACCTCTCGGCTTTAGCTCCCCCTCTGTGTTCCCTGAGCCCTGCCTCACTCCAACCTGTATAAGTTTGCTGCCATAACAAAGGACCTCAGACTAAGTGGCATAAAGCACAGAAATCTATTTTCTCAAAGTTCTGGAGGCTTGATGTCCGAGCTCACGGTGTGGGCAGGGTTGGCTTCTCCTGAAGCCTCTCTCCGTGGTCTTGCGAACACCCACCTTCCCCCTGTGACCTCACATGGTCTTTCTTCTGTGTATGTCTGTGGCCAGATTCCCTCTTTGTGTAATGACACGAGTTACACTGGACTAGGGCCTGCCCCAGTGACCTCATTTTAGTCTGATAACCTCCGCAGAGACCCTGTCTGCAAATACAATCACACTCTGCTATACCAGGAGCTAAGATTTGAACACATGAATTGGTTGGCAAGGGATGGAGGGACGGAGGGTGGGGAGGGAAGATCCGATTCAGCCCCAACACGGCCTATTTTCCCCTTCCCTTCCTCCCCAGCTTAATGAAGTTTTTCCAGATCTGAAAATCATGAACTACTCACATCAACTCATCGTCTCCCAGGGCCCCTTCTTCATTCCTGTCCTCTTGTTGTTGCTGTTCAGTCACTCAGTTGCACCCAACTCTTTGTGACCCCATGAACTGCAGCACGCCAGGCCTCTCTGTCCCTCACCGTCTCCCAGAGTTTGCCCAAGTTCATATCCATTGAAATCGGTGATGCCATCTAGCCATCTCATCCTCTGTCACCCACTGCTCCCCCTGCCCTCAATCTTGTCCAACATCAGCGTCTTTTCCAATTAGTCAGCTCTTTGCATCAGGTGGCCAAAGTATTGGAGCTTCAGCTTCAGCATCAGTCCTTCCGATGAGTATTCAGGGTTGGCAAGTATTCATCTTCTATTCTGCCTTATATTAGTGTTGGTTCAGTTTCACAGAGCAAAGTCACTGTGCTTCAGTGCCTGTGATGAACTGAGAGCACTTTGAGGGTAATGGGGCTAGAAAGTTAGAGGGCCTCAGATAGCATAGAGGTTTAAAGGTTAATCAAAACTGTGCTTTGGGAAATGTTAAAGCAATATATTATTGCAGTGAATATGATTATTACTTATGCTGCTTAGAACTAAACTCCCCCACACTGACAGCTTTCCTTCAAAGGTCTTCTTAGCAGAATAGGGATAGATGGAAGTATTTGGCATGGAAGGTGGGAAGATAAGCTAGGTGGCTACAACAAAAGTTCCAACAGAAAATTATTCTAAGGGTACACCCTTTGTGCTAAGTTGCTTCAGTTGTGTCTGACTCTTTGTGACCCCATGGACTGTAGCCAGCCAGGGTCCTCTGTCCATGGGATTCTCCAGGCAAGAATACTGGAGTGGGTTGCCACGCCCTCCTCCAGGGGAATCTTCCCAACCCAGGGACTGAGCCCACCACTAGGATCACCTGGGAAGCCCATTCTAAGGGTATCTAATGGCTAACTTTGTGTGACACCATGGCTCTGGTGCCCAGTTGCTTGGTCAAGCACCAGTCTAGATGTAGCTATGAAGGTATTCAATATTTTTAGCTCTTATAACGTTTAAATCAGTCGACTGAGGGACTTCCCTAGTGGTCAAGTGGTGAAGAACTCGCCTTCCAATGCA